>OY735210.1:7772095-7864595 GCA_963457665.1 Thysanoteuthis rhombus
GCATTTTCAATTACATTCAGCTCATGTTTTGCTGGCTACGTTTTCTTCCTTCATCTTTCCTTCCTTTTTTTTTCTTCTTTATTTTCCTCAGTCCAGATTTCCCCTTTTTTTTCTATTCTAATTTCTTTTCCTGTCTTCACCTTTCTTTCCTTTATTTCTTATTCCGTTCATCTTTTCTGTCAGGTATTTCACTTTCTTTTGGCCTAATTCTTTTTCTTTCTTGATTTTTCAAAGTCACCCACCATCTCGTACAGATAAGAAAAAACAACAAAAAAAAAACACAACAAAAAACTCCCCTGTTCTTTCCTTTCACTCATCATCTTTTTTTTTTCTCTAGTTTTCTCTGGTTCTTCCCTCACTTCCTCCTCTCATTGTTTCATTCTCTCTTTTTCTCCCTCTGTCTGTATTCTTCCTTCGATTCCTTTCTTTCTGATTCTTTTTCTTTTCGTTCGTTTGTCCCCTTTCGTCTACTCATTTGCTCTCCATTTTATTTTGATATGTTTCGTTTTGCTTCACCTTGTCTTTCCTTCTTTTCTAAAGCTTTTCTTATCATCATCTTCTCCCTTCTCTTATATCTGTATTTCGCTTTATTTTTTCTAATTTTTTATCGCGTGTTTTTTCTATCCTGTTCTTCATCTTTTTCACATTACTTTTTTTTTCCTCTTTCGATGCTTTCTTCATTCATTTTCCCTTATCCTTTATCTAGATTTTCACTCTCTTTCTTCCCTTTTTTCTTTCTCTTTCTTTATTCAATTATACTGCTTCTGTAATCATTTCTCTTTTCCTGATTTATCCAGTTTTTTTTATAGGTAATTTCTCCTTCTCTTTTAAAAACTAGTTCTTGTTAAACTGAACTTTTTCTTTCTTTTCTTTCTTTCCTTACTTCTATTTTGTTCTTCATTTTTACCTTCGTCTGTTCCTTCCTTCGTTCGTTCCTTCGTCCGCACCTTCCTCCTTTCATTTTTCATTCCTTCATTCCTTCATTGCCTGCCAAAGTCAACGTATGGTTCTGAGCAAATCCCAGGTTTTAGATGAATTTAGTTCCAAACACACCACAAAACTGAAAAAAAGACGCTAAATAATCTTCCAAATGATAGAAACTTTTTGTATAGTTTGTATAAATCAATTTAAAATGCCTTTCTCTTTTCCTCCCTTTTCTTCCTTTCTTTCTTCCATCTTTTCTTCCTTTCTATCCGTTTTCAGAGAATTGACCTTCTTTTATTATTCCTGAATATTGCATCGACAGCAAAATAGGTCGGAAGAGGGGAAAAAAAAAAAAAAAGAAAAGCGAAGAAAGGTGAAACAGATGACAAACATAAATAAGAATAGCTGATCGATTGAAAAAGAGAGAGAGAGAACATTATATGGAAAAAGGATGAAAGAATACATTTTACTTCTCTGACAACTGTGAACAATATATCTCCGCTTAATTCCAGAAATTGATTAAAATTTGAAAAAATATGGATTAAACAAAAAAAAAGAATCGATAGCTTAAATCATCTCTCAATTCCGACTCAGAAAATGCTAGACAGTAACGAATGAACTAACGTTCTCACGAGATACGAGATTTGGAAATACCCCGAGGATATGCCTTATTTTCCATTCGAACTAATTTTTTCTAATCGAAAACTTATAGCTAAAGCGAAAAGGAAGCCTTTTTTTCCACTGTTATTACTTTCCAATACATAGCTAAGAGTAAGTATGCTGACATAATTATTTCACGATGTGAGATTTAAATGCATGCTCGCCTGTTAGATATGTAAAAGAATGCTAAATAAAGCCTTGGTTCCTGGCAATAAAACCTACAACCAATCAATAATCATGTGACCCAGCCCTGTCTTTCCGTCGTGGGAAATTCGGAGACGACTTACCGCTGCAAAGAGCGGGGAAATAGAGAAACTAAATGTATATACTTAACACTGGCATTGGAAGGACGGCCTACCAAGCCCATGTGATTCTCAATTAAAATAATGATGCAAATCCTGGGGATAAGGGAGATTTATTTTTCGTATTATTAAAGGATAGAAGAGACAAAAGAAAAATATAGACTTTCGTCTGCTTAGCATTTTATTGAAACTATAAAAATGAATGTGCGTGTATGGACATTTATTTACATTTGTTTCGGCAAACAAATGGATTTTCAGAAGATTGATGTGCTTGCTTGAGAATTCAGTACGTGGGGTTCAAACTTGAGCCAGATGACTACACCTCCCTCTTATTCAATATTCCTTGCTTAAAGACTACCTTCACCGGTCATTAGGCTTGATGCCAAGTCATTTCTTTTGTATCAAATTGATATTATAATTATTTGAAATTAAGAATGTAAAACTACAATATGGTTGGTATACCAAAATGGATGAACCCCCTCACTTTTCACTGATAACATAGAAAAAAGTACCCCCTCGCTTTTGACCTCTAAAAGATGTTTGGTTCCTAAAAAAAAAAGAAAATCCCTCTTACCTCTGACCTCTGAAAAGTGAGAAAAAATTCCCCCAATTTTGACCATCAAATGATAAAAAGGCTCCGCTGATTATCGACCCCTTAAAAAAGAAACGATTTTTAAAAAAAAGCTAATAAAAAAATGAGGCCGAGTGAAAAAACAACTAAGAAATATAATCAAAATAAAAATTCTCTTATGTTATGATTTTTTTTTCTCGGCATCATAACCAATGAACATAAAATGAGGATCTAGTTCCGCAATATAGTTATATCGTGAATTAAATCTCTGTTCTAGACATAATGTAACAGTTGAAAATCACACGGAATCGTTTATTCTTCGAGTGAGGGTGTTCGGTGGTTAAACGCTGGAAAAAAGTGTCCCAACCATGTTCTGTTAACATCCACCCCCCCCCAAAAAAAACAGAACAAGCTATTACTATTATATCAATCTCAATCAGCAAAAAGTGTTGCCTTTATATGGGAGTGTTGCATAGAAGAACAGAAAAAGTCACGCCATTTCTCATACATACATATATATATATATATATATATATATATATATATATATATATATATATATATATAATCTCCAAATAATACTAGACGTACTGAATGAAGAAAGGAAGGAAGGAAGGGAGAAAGCAGGTCTCCACGTGATCTTCAGTAAAACAAATATCATGTACAACAAACATATTGAGGACAAAACATTGAACTATTGAGTGAATCTGCATGCCTGGTTAAATACGACAGAAAAGGATTTTTCTCCAATTGTTTTGTTAGTCTTTATTGTTTACGCACAAAAAAACGCGTATTTAGATCCAATGTATGCAAATACTGTCCAAACGATAGATTATACCGAGCGCCTTCGCCTGTAAATACCACTCAAAATTCTATAAGTCAAATTCTCGTCAGCCACGTATAATATTCAAGAAGTTCTGCCAAAAAGGCTTGAAGTGCACATTATAAAAAAAAGAACTCTATCACTGTATAAAGTTTGGGGCTGGGGACATAGGTTGGGAATTTCAAATGTATTCAACAACTGAAACCAACTTCCACTAAGAATTCATTCGTTTATCACTTGTCACGCAGAATGTAATGCAGACACTATTTGAATCTGTGCAAAAAAGTCACACCGCAGTTTTGATCTTGATCTTGACAATGACTGAATGTACAGTCAAAACCACTTGGTGTAATCTATCGCTCGGACAATATTTGCAAACATTGGATCCAAACATGCTTTCTCTGGTGCATAAAGAAGAAAGACAAAAAATCCCTTGTCAGTCGTATTTAACCAGACATTTATATTTACTCTATAGGTCTTTATTAAGCATAGCTTGGTAAGCCTAAAAGCAGAAGAAGTAATATATAAGGCGTGAGAATATTGTGTTGCACCAGTGTTGCAATGGGAAGGCCTGTTTGTCTTAAAATCCTCATTCAAGATCACGGCTTCAGCTTGACTTTTTATACCTAACACTGGAGCCTGTGGACCGTTTACAATTTTTTCTAATTCTTGGTAGGCTCTGTATATGTGTAGATATTCGATGTGCACAAAAGTTCCCCGCGTTCTTTAGAAAAAAAAATGATAAATAACAGTTTAAAAGGAGGGCACTTACTGTTGAATGGGACATTAGTGTCCGGGCTGCGTAATTAGTTTTGGTCTCAGACGAGCCAAGAAAATATCTGCTCGTCCATACTCACAACTGCATTTGTGTGTGTGTGTGTGTGTATATATATATATATATATATATATGTGTGTGTGTGTGTGTGTGTGTGCGTGTGTGTGTGTGTGTATGCCATGGGATGGTTCTGATCTAGCAAGCCTGTCGATCAGATCATTCACGAGTTTGATCATTACTGTGCTCCCTACAAAAATTCAAATTACGTTGGTGTACGTGTGTTCATATGCATGTGCATACGTGTGCATGTTTATATATATATGAATGTGTATAACAGATAGCCGGAATGAAAGAATAACTTTCATTTATCATTGTAGAAATGTACGAGGTGTATCCATAGATAAACTGGAATCTTTCAAAGATAAATCTATTGCTTTACGCACAGCCTAATGAGGCTTGTTTCCTTCACATTCCCTCCTATCTCTTCTACAGATGGTGGATTTCAGTCTTGGGAACAGAAATAGTCGTCAGTGGCCAAATCCGGAGAGTATGGAGCCTTAAGGATGAGGATAGTCTTGGGCTTCACCAAAGATCTGGTTTTGTTAGCGGAAACGGCAAAAGTTTTACGTCAATACTGTGAATCATCAGTTTTTCTTTTAAGATCGTGTGACATAAACTTTTATAGATTCCTACCTCTTCGGAAGCTTCACGAATTGTCAGGTGACGATTTCCACGGATCACTGCTCACACTTTCCTTCTAATGTTTTTACTGATTCGAAACTTCTGGCACTGTGTACGGGTCAGAAGCCTTCCCTGTACACAAGTTTCAACATTAGAAGATTCCCCCAAGAGTTTTTTTTTAACAGTATTTCACACAGATGCTTTTTCAAGATCAAATTGATGAGGACAATGCCAAACGTTACACACACAGACACACGTTCAGTCAGGCACTGGTAGCTCAAAGACCAACGAAACTTAAGGCAATTTCTCAATTTGATGGATCATGTTCACTACTTCATAATATTTCAGTCTAGTGCATACAAAAACCTTTCATTGGCACGTTGTTTTAAAAGTTAGGTTCCTTTATACACGGACCTCATATATACTACTTTCGCTATTAAACCAACGATGAATAAATGGCGTCGTTTATTTACTCATTCCTTTCCAAATTGATTTGAATTATTCATTTGGTCCATCGTCCATTTACTATATATATATATATATATATATATATATATATATATATATATATATATATATATATATATATATATATATATATATATACCAATAGTAGTAAATGGCGGTGGATTAAATGAAGAATTCAAATCATTTTGGAAAGAAATGAGTAAGAAATGACGCCATTTGTTCATCGTTGGTACATATATATATATATATATATATATATATATATATATATATATATATATATACATATATGCATGTATAATGTAAAGTAACTGTCTATTTTGCAGAAATAGGGGAGATTTTAAAGAATTGTGAAATTGGTATAATTGAATCCGAATTTGCATCCATATATTCATAAAATTTCAATCGCTTTACATTATTTTGTTGATTTTAATATTTTTCAAACCCCTATGCACATATCCAGTTCTCTTAAATTTGCTCAATAATTCACAAATAGCCAGGCCCATAGGGCCTGTTCTATGAAACTTCCTCTCAAAATCGTATGTAATTTCTTTGCGTTTCATGTCTTTTATCATGCATCTCACTACGCAAACTTTTTCTTGCTCATTTGTTGCCAGTGATATTCTCAAAAACAAATATGTGATGTATAATTATGGTATCTAGATAGACATTCAAATTCGATCATGCCGATTTTTCAGGATATTCACATTTCTCTAAAACAGATGGTTAATTTGGAGACATCCTGTATTTATATTGACTGATCTCTTTCCTTTGGCTTTCTCTGATTTTTGCAAGCACTTTTTGCGATATTTACGATGGCTGATACAAGAATGACTGAGAGTGAGCGTGAAGTTTTGTTTTTTTTTCCTGCAGAAAACTGCTGCTGAAACTTGTAATGCTTCGAAAAGCTTCTAAGGAAGAAACTTTCGTTAGATCATGAGTGTATAAGCGGTATTTGCGTTACACGTGTGGTGAAATGTCACCTGAAGACCGACTAGATCTTATCGACCTTTAATAAGCTGAAATGACAAAAATCTTTGAAAAGTCAGCTGTGCAATCAGTGTAGATCGTCATAAAGCCATTGATGAGATATATGCCATGACTGGTTTATTTTGGAGTTTATGCCACCGAAGGTTAATAGAATATTTAAAAATAAAAGATATTTTCGTAAAATCCGTGTCTTATTTGCTCGTGGAGAGTAAATACAATGACATTCGTTGAATGTTTGCCATGATTTGAGAGAGGACATAAGTTCAAAATGACCCCCCAGTTTCCAAAGTTGTGATTTAAAAGAAAAAAAAAATCCGAATATTTTCTGTCGCCCTTAGGTTGATTCGAAAGTTTTCAGAACCAACTTTTGCACAAATTAGGAAAATCTAAGAAGCTTCTTTGAAGTTTACTCTCTTTTTTATTACTTGTGCAACCAATAAATTGTAATAAGTCATTTACAAGCCTTAAGAAAATTTTGAAATCTGTAAAATGTGTTTGAATTGGAGAGAAAGATCATCGGTTAGTGCTTGAACAAGAGTCTTAATCATCCGACATCTTTAGACAAGATAGTCACTTACAATGAAGAATGGATTAAATACAAAAATTCAAATAGAGGGAAAATATGACTAGATCCAGGACAACATTGTAACATCTCAACTTATATGGAATATCCTAGGAAAAATCTTACCGCGGTCAAAACGTTGTGACTCTAACAACCTTTTCGGAAAGGGGAATTTCAGCTTAATTAATCTTTCCTTTTTAGACCACCATACTTTAAAATTATGGACGGTAACTTTTGGAGTTCTTTCTTTTCAATTTGGTTGCTTTAAATTTATACAAGCTGCAACTGTCAGTAATGGAGCATGAAACAGAAATAGAGGATTAGTCTCCGACAAGGAGATTCGAACTTACAACCAATATCTTCAGGAGACTGTATGACAGAGACAGTGCTTCACTGAATAGGCTACAGAAGCTCATCTATGAAGCCATGTGAAGAAACCAGAATCTTACTCAGAGTATGTAGATGTAAAAAATATTTAAGAATTTGAAATTTATACGAATAACCCAATCGAGGCAAAACAGCAATGTCCAGTCATCGTGAACAAGAAGTAAAACTTCAATCCAGCAAACCATAGATTAAAAACGAAAGAAGGAAAAAAGCTGAAAGAAAAATCAGGACCTTTCCAAAAAACCGAACCAAAATTGGAACATGAGAGTGACTATTTTACCCATCATTACGGCCACTCTTGAAGTAGTCCCGAAGTTTGATGTAAACAGATTGGAAGAATTGGAAATCCAAGGAGAATAGAAAACCACCCAAATGACAGCGCTATTAAAATCAGATATAATACTGAGGAGAGTGCTGGAGTATCGAGAAGTCTTGATGTCACATGATCTTCACCCTGAAAGCTACCAGATACGACCGGTGTGAAAAAGCATTATGAAATTCAAAAAAAAAAAAAAGAAAATTGATAACAAATAACAACGACGACGACAGAAAGTGGAAGTATAACAAATAAAAGGTGAAACATGAGAGAAAAAAAAACAAAAAAAAAAACACACACACACAAAACACACAATTAAAGTTAAATAAAGAAAAAAGCGCGTTTGGGCCGATACGCAAACCCCATTTAGCTGCAAGGCATTCATTCAACTTTCTTCTGTTTCGGTGACTCACGTGACGCATCGTGATTCACGTGATCAACACAGTGAGTCACAATTAATGGATATTTTTGATTATCTTTTTTTTTTTCAATTCAAAATGTTGTTATTTTTTAATTTTTTTTATTTTTAATTTATTTTTGTCATTATTTTGACAAGAGGAGAAGTCCGCTGTCGTGTTTCCTGATTGGGTGAACAAACATGCGCACAGATTCGGTTTGTGAACGATTTTTGGAAAAACGTAAAAAGGTTTGTGATTGAACCATTGAAATCACCGCAATGGGACACCTTGCCGTCAGGTAACTTACAAATGCACGAAATTGTAGATAATTGTACCCCGCTTAGATCGCACATTTGACAAGTTACTGATACAGCTGAAGTAAAAAAGACTCTTTTAAACAAAAACAACCGGCAATAAAAAAGAAAAATGAGAATTAAAAAAAAGATAAATGCAGCACCCTATCTCTAAAGAAATATACGAAAAAACAAAAACAAAAAAAGAAACAAACAAACAAACAAACAAAAAACTAGGCACGACGGAGTAGGCACAGTAGTACACAGTGAACAGTGCAAATGACTTGGTTTCAGTCATGTTAAGGCCATCGGATAAAACAAAACGAATGAGATGCTCTTGGATTTTGACGTCTGGGCCGACCACACGACCCAAGTGAGAAGACCGAATTCGATGGCCGTGAACAAGGAAAAAAAGGATCATCTGACTTATGGTGTGAGCGTGAAAATGGCTGAAATATCAACAACAACAACAACAACAACAACAACAACAACAACAACAACAACAACAACAATAATAATAATAATAATAATAATAATAATAATAATAATAATAATAATAATAATAATAATAATAATAATAATAATCAAGCACCAGCACCACCACAACCACCTTAAAAAAAAACTGGGATTAGAAACCTGAGGAATTCCTGAAATAATTCAAACGGCAGCATTAGCTTAGTGAGTTGGAATACTGATGAGAGTGGTGGATTATTGGGGATATTTGTTGTCACTTGATCTCCAGTGAAATCCACCAGTAGTGACTAGCGTGAAATTTCACCGAGTGCAAAATAATGATACTAATGATAATACTTCAGTTGGGGATGGAGTCTTCATCCATTATTTTAGAGTACAGTAGCGTGAAAATAAGAATAAAAAATGGATAAGTTTCATTTTCTCTATAATTTATTCAGACAGTTGAACAAACAACATGAACCGAGAATAAAGAATAAATTTCTGGCTAGATTTACATTCTCTTCCATTATCGTTGGGAGCCTATCTTACCGTGACAGCGCCTTATCGATTAGGCTACGAAAGCTCAACCAGCAAGCGTTGTTCAAAGTAGCCAAATTGCTTATTCATTATTCTCGGCGCATACTGCTCGAGAGCTGTGGTAAAAAGTACCTCCCTCCCCCCCCAAAAAAAAATCAAAGAAAGGCTAGTTGAAAATTATTAGTAATGACAATGCTTCCATTTCAGACTATATTACATCCTATGATAGTGTTATGCCATGGCGGTATTATATCTTAAACAATTCGATTGATTGATTTTTCGCTGCAGTCGTCTCTAGTGACTTGCTGGATATCAAGTGATAGCAAGTCTCTACAATACCCCAGCAGCATTCTCACTAATCTAATCAAGTTTTCGTATCGCTCTCATCTGTATAGTTTCAATTCTCTCTCGCACAATCAGTCATAATTTGAAAGGCTTTCTGGGACAGTTTAAAAAAAAAAAATTCGATAATAAGTACAATCATCCCTTTCCATGTACCATAATGATTCAGTTCAGTATATACTCGCTTCCCCACAAGAACTGAATGTGACACAGGGTCGGTTTATTGGGGAATTCTGTTCACTGTCAAAGTCTAAATGTTTTTCAATTATAGATTCAATTATTTTTCAATATTATGAAATAAGAATTAATAGGTAGAAGCCAGAAGAAAAAAAAATCGAATTCACTTGAAACCAACCTATAATTCAGTTCATTCTAATAAGAATTTATTTGGGTGTAGGTTTACAAAACATCATTTTAGATTATACAAAAATATTAATCCTCCCTTTTTTGAACGATATTCTATAAAAAAGGTTGATAAGAAGGTAGGAAAAGAAGAACTTAAGCAAAGTTAGTTTGATAAAGGGGTGAATGGGGGGGGTAAGTTTTGTTATCTGAGTCCCAGAGCAATTTGTGGCTTCTACTTTGGAGGATAGTACCCCGTTTGTGCTGATACCGTTTGTTCACATGGTCAAATTCCTGCTGTTTGCATAGTTCCCAGCGCAAAGCAGTTGCTACCCTGTCATGCCTGTTCCCTAAACCCTTTGGGCTAGTTTACTACATTTACTTGTTATGTGGTTTGTAATCTCATTTCTTTTGTAACAGACGTTTTGCAGTTTTTCTGGGTTTTATCGATCTTCCTCTTGGCGTACTTGTCTTGATGCATTTGTTTGCCGGAATGATAAGTGATTCAGTTTCTCTCTTCGGGTTCTTTCTGCGTAGCCATCTCCATGATAGCTCGTCTTGTGAATTCCCCGTGTAGCCTTTTCTATTCCCATTTTCACTTCTTTATCACACCGGTTGCCTGGTGGTCACCACGGAGGACTGGGTGACAGTAAGTCTCCACATTATCCAACCCTCCTCTTCACACTTGCTCAGTTCAGAACTGTGTTGTGGATTATGGTTTCACACCATTTTCCTGGTGACTATCGCACTATGTTGGGTGACAGTAAGTCTCTTCTGGTTTCTAGCCCTTCTCCTAAATCGTCCTCACTTGTCACAGCAGCGCTGCAGTTTGTGTCGCCTCTACCATGCCCTTTTCTTGACTGTTGGACCATTGCTACCAGCTAGGAGTCATATATCTCATATTTCCAATACTCTACCCAGTATCAGCGCAGTCCCTTCGTGCAGTGTCGTAGTCAACGTAGTCTCAATCCTTCATCTTATCCCCAGTTCTTCCAATCTCAGGGTATGTCCAGAAAGAATCCGGCCATATCATGTCTTTTCAGGGACGATCATTATCATTTTATGGATTAGCATCTTCTCATCAGGTTTCAGTAGCTTATCGTTGGGAATTCTGTGACACTTGCTTTCCAAGAATATCTACAACTTTTCTCTGTAATCTCGTAGAACCTACGTCTGCCGTGTTGCGAAAAGTGTCAATTTTTCTTAAAATTAATAATTCATCCTATCTTTACAGGATCGGTGAAAAGAAACTCCCTGTTGAAAATTGGTAATAACTCTATTATTCATTGGTCGATTGTATAAGTAGAAAAAAAAGAGAAGAAGAAAGAGAGTAAAGAGATAGGGAGAGAGAACAATAGATAATGACAGGTGAAGAGAGAGAAGGGGATGAGGGAGGGGGAGAGCGACAAAGAGGAGAGATATACTCATAGAAAGAAATTTTTCGATAGTCTCCTCCATTGAAATCAAAACCACAAATTAAATTCTACAACTCTAAAAACCTAAACGAAATTTGTTTCACGAAAACAGAGCAATATTTATCAAGTTTCATATGATTTTAAATAAGGAGATAATTCTCACCCACCCGTGTATCTTTGTCCAGGGTCCAAGTGCACCAAGTGTTATGGACACGATTTCAACCCCTGGGATTCATGGGCAAGGTTCTGGTTCTTCTCTAATTGCTCGCTTACTTTTTTCTTTTCGCCCTGAGAATAAGACTGAGTGAAAAAAAGCCTGGTATTTCGTTTGTTGAATAATTAAATTCCACTTCTAAACGTTTATGTTACTGAAGTGATTTTTTTATCTATTTATACTCTTGTGGAGGATCGTCACCTGGCAGGAAGACTTACATTCACCAAGCATGAGATTACTCCCCATACATAATTTAATACCTGACGAGCCATTATATATGTACCACAGAGGATCAATGTGCGTAGTCTGACACGTAGTTATTTGCTGGATTTTGATCTGAAATATTATCTGTACAATGTGCGATTTATATGAATAAATTCACCGTCGAAATCAGTGCACTGACAAGAAAGTAGATGATTATGTTGAAAATTATATATTTTGTTTAAAATAAATGATATTTCACCGTTAGGCTACGTACTTGATGAACTGGCTTCGTTATTACAATGAATGAATTAAAGAAAATACATTTGTTTACAGAACCCGAACCCATTACATTGCTTGTTTTATATATTCTCGATTATTGGTATACGTAAGTCCTCTGGCCTGGATACAGTGATTACTGTGTATTTTCGGAATCCCGGTGTATTTTCTTCATCCTAGTCTCAATGGTAGCTTAGTGTTTGTCTGTTCAAATCTAAGCTCTATGAGTTACTTTCCACACACCAATGTGTCTTTTTTCTTTTTGGACTGTCCATCGATTGCATTCATTTTTGATTTGTGGCATTGTTTCTAATTTCTCATCATGTAGCAACGGCCTTTCGCCACTGTAGACAACAAAATAGATAAAATTGTTCTCAAACAAAAAGATCATTGAGTGAAAAACAGGGACAGACATCGAGAAAAAAAAGCAACTATCGAGAAAGATAATCGGTGCATATCAGAGATTATTAAATCACTTGAATATGAGGACAACATAACTGCAGTATATGAATTTATTCATAGCAGAGACACGCCGTCGTAGACCACAGTTAGAGCCAACAATTCAGGAAACTCCATAAATAAACAGGTCATGTTAGTCATTTAAAAGAAACCGTTATGTCACAAATGTCTTGGCAGGATGCCCTGTTGAGCATGATCAAATAAAAAAATTGGAAAAAGCTGTGATCTGTGAAGAAGCTACTTCTCTCGCCTTTTGTTGGACATTGATGTCTAAAAATGTCTATCCCCCCAAAAAAAACTTGTGTGAATGCTGCTGGGTACAAATTAAGGGACCAATTTAGCATACACTTACATTACAAATTGAACCCTCAACTAAAATTCTATTTAAGATGGGAGGAGATTGTAGACGTGATGAGTAAATGTTTAAATAATGAACACTTCAACTCCATTGGAGCGGCCTTTACGCGTGTTACGTACATGAATACATAGCCAGCCAGCCAGCCTGCCAACCAGCCAGCAAATGTCAAACACTGAAGAAAACTGTTGACAGTTCAAGTTCACGATTTCTTATATATATAAACAAATACTCCATTATTCCCTGTGGCTAACAGATTAACTATACAGCTCTATTAATATTTGGTGTAAGGAGCACCCAAGAAACAAATTTCACCGATTCCATAAACTACACAAATCATGTTTTGTGTTTGAGTAAAAACTTGTCTTGAATAAAAAAAAGAAGCATAATATGCCGGAAATGATATTTTTTCCTTCCATATTTTAATCAGTAAACGTCAATTTGAATATATTTTTTGATAGAATGAACGCTGATATGACAGCTGTCACAATACAAAGAAAAGCTATCTTTCTGAACGACGATTCAGTCAAAAGTAAACGGTGCTTATGTTATTAAACGATAAATATAGAACGAATATTTTGATTACGCAAAACATAATACAGGGTATGTCCAAAATAAAAAAATCCAGCCATATTGAGTACCTGGAGAACTTGTTGTGCTACCTTGATGTAATTTGGCAATCAACCAGAGTGAACGTTACTGCATATGAACAAACACTGTCTGGTGGTGTTACTCAGTCGGCAGTGAGATGCTATTGAGTGAACATGTGTTCCATGTGACCTTCGCATTCACAATGACCAAGCTTATCTATTCTCTACATGCAGATTTCTTTTTTTGCAAAACACCTCAGGTCTGTCCATCCCTCAAAAAACCGGATTTGGCTCTCTGTGAACTTTGGATTTTCACCATTACACTGGAGAAGATTTCAGACTGAGGACGAGATTAAGGAGAATATGACTAGGAAGTTGATAGTGATCATAAAAGACGATTTTGCATACTGCTTCAAAATGAGGAATGGGAGCTGTGATGAGTATGTGCAGTTCCAACGAAAATAATTTGAAGAGGATTAAGTTGGCATTGCCTTCGATAGGTTATTTTCTCGTTGACATCAAATGGCTGGATACTTAACAAACTGACTTCGTAATATAGGAAAGGGGTATGCGGTGCCGTAACAATTATTAGTTTGTTGAATTTAATCGACAATCTTGATTTCCTTTTGGATTAATTCCTTAGGGAAGGATATATCGTTCAGCAAAACTATTCGATCATATCCCACAATGCTTGGAAGGAGATGAGAGTTGGTAGATGATTACTTGCGCAACCACTTTTGCAAAACTACCTACTACCAGATGCAAAAAGAATTTATACGTATTGAAATATTGACAAGCATCATTCATTATATGGTTATGATCTTGATAAATACGAGGTGAATGCTATGTAGAAAAAACTGTGTACTACATGCCATAATTTTTTTACCCTAACACACACCTGTACTCTTGTGGGGACATGGAAGCGACAATTATGTTCTTTAGTTTTCTTGTCGAAGCTTGACCAGAGCCCTGTTAAACGTACATTTTTGGAACTTGTTCACTACTCTGTTTATTGCCAGTCTCAGCTGACGAGTGATTTTCCTCTCATTTTTGAATCAATTGTACGTCTCGTAGACTGATTGCCTACAAATACTGGGGAGCCAAGCCAAGTCTGTTGTTCAGCCATAGCTTTCATAAGGGCAAGAGTACTCGCTTCAGTGATTCCATTTTCTTCGCTGTTAACCATTAGGCCGCTTAGGCCTTTATCATAAATGAAAAAATAAATTGAAATAAAATAAAAAATCGCCACGTAACGAAGATCACGTCAATCAGCACTTTTATTTTTAGCAGTAACAGAAAGTACAACACACAATAGCAGAATAATGACTAGCTCAAACAATGTTGAATATATAACTCAGGCATTCTTTGGTATTCTATGGAAAAGTTCCTCATTCTTTAGTTAGTACTGTGTTGAGTTAATCCATTATTCTTTCATTCTGTGATTGATTTCCACAAAGAACCTTTTGTAACTCCGTCATAATTACGATTCAAATTTCCATATTTTTCTCTTCGATTATTCCTGCTATTTATAATCCTGCTCCCTATTACACCTAATTCATCCACCTTTAATTATTTTATTGTTTCAAACAAATCCTTCCATTTTTCATACCGTAATTCATTTTTTTGATTTGTTTTTATTCCATTATTTCATTCGTAAATTTTTGTTTAAAATCTGCCTGGATTCATATTTCTTTCTTTCGTCTTTTTTTCGTTCATTAGTGAATTCATAATCATTTCTTTTCGTCATGTTATTTTATTTCTATTCATAAAACAAAAAAATTACTTTTCATTCAAGTTTTCGTTTTTATTTCTTTCCTTGTCATTCAACTCTGCTTTTCATTGCCAGTCCGTTTCCAGTTTCCGCTCTGATTTTTACACTTTATCTAGTTACACTTATGCTCACAAACTATTGAATATATACTTTATATGTATAAATATATATAAATATAAATATACATATATATGTATGTATATACATATATATATATATATATATATATATATATATATATATATATATATATATACATACATATACATATATATATATATATATATATATATATATATATATATATATATATATATATATATATATATATTGCTGGCAAATGTAAGGAAAAAGATAGCAAAAATATCGAAGTAAATCTTACTTATCAATAAATGAATAAATAAAAAAAATCCAAACAAAAAAGTAAAAGCGATGACAAGGACAACGAGAGGTAAAGAAATCTCGTTGTCACGAGATTTCGAAAGATGTCGCCAATTCTCCTCAAGTGTTTATGAAAGGATAAAAAGTGCAGGATGGGGAGTCTTTGCTTTATCTGCAAGTTGATTAGAATGAAAATTACTTCAATACCAAGAATTATTGAAAGAAAGAAGGTGAGTAAATGAACGGAAGAGAGGGTTAGAGTGATTCAATGTGTGTGTGTGTGTGTGTGTGTGTGTGTGAGAGAGAGAGAGAGAGAGAGAGAGAGAGAGAGAACGGCGTGTGGAGAAAAAGAGAATTACAAAAAAAGAGGTGATGAAGCGTACGAGAATTTTTGAAAAGAAAAAAGAAAAAACAGAAGGGGAGAACGGGGAAGATGAAAATAGAAATAGAGGAAGGAGGGTGGGATAGGAAAAGAGAGAGAGAGAAGGGGGTATCAAAACAGAAAGAGAGAGAGATAGAGAGGAATATGATGGGCTGGGAAGACGCTGAAATATTTTCTTTACATCGATGCTTGAATTGAAAGAATAAAAAAACGGAGAAACTGACAGGTGAATGTACACAAGTTGGCGTGTGAGCTTATGTCTGTTACAATCACACATGCACACACACACACACACACACACATATATGTATGTATTTACACATATGGGGGAAATTTTGTGTTTATCTAACACCGTATATATTAATAAACGCACATACAATAGTTAAAAACCATGAACGAGGAAGCAAGATAGAACTGATTAAACGTCGAAGACACTTCTAAGATTTCCTTTACATTGTGAAAAAGATGACGTAGGGAACTTTTGCATCAAATTAATGTATATCTTACACGTATATATCACCTCATATGTGTTCATTCTTGAAGAAAATTATATCATCATCGGCAGAAGCATCAACAGCAGGTGCCATTCCTATTCCACTGCTGGAAAAATCCTCTCCCATGCCGACAGTAACTGTGCTAATCACTGCAATTTCTATCTGAAAAAAAACCCCTTCTATTTCGCCCTTTTATCTTTATGCTCGGTATCATCCCATGATTATGGTCTCTTAAGCACCATTCAGCTAACCCTTTGCACCACCTGATCACCACCAGACCTGCCCGAGTACATTTTTGTCGCTTGATATCATCTATAATATCTCTTACCTTGGTCTGCTGTCGGATCTGTAATGGCCGCTTTCTATCTCTAAGGCTTATTCCCAGCATTGCCCTTTCTACTGGTCTTCTTATGAATAACTTGTTAATTCTGTCGTCATTAGTCGTTATCCAATCACATAATTCAAAACACATACAGATTCCACTGATCCTCTTTTTACAATTTTAGTCTTATGTCAGACCAAGTAAGCAAATGTTTATGGCAGAAGGAAGAATTGGACAAAAACCAACGAAAAATAGAAAACCAAGTGAAATCTTGGAGTTTTTTGGAAAGAGGGTGAATGGTTCTGTTTTTTTGGCAAAAAAGACAGGGGAAACACAATCGAAAAATAAATTCTATGATTGACAAAAAACCCCCCAAAAAACAAAAAAAACAAACAAAACACTGGAGATACTTAAGGAGAGGAGAAATAATTTTATGGTTACGTGTATGTAGAGATAAAATTGTATGAAGAATGCTTGTGCCTCGTCGGGACCAATGGTTATCAAGCTAGCTCTCAGACACCACCATCACTTATGCAGAATGTTTGCCCCTCCTTGGGTGCCCCATTATTGTTGCCTTGAGTTAGACTGCTATCTTTTTTCAATCTAGTCTCACTGATTATTACTGTAGTGAGTTTGATTTTTCTTAGCGAATTACCATTGTGGCCTTGTGCTTTAAAGAGTACATCTCTCTCTCTCTCTCTCTCTCTCTCTCTCTCTCTATATATATATATATATATATATGTATATATATATATATATATATATTGATAGATAGATAGGTAGATAGATAGATAGATAGATGGAGAGAGAGAGACAGAGAGAGAGAGACAGAGAGAGAGTCTTAGGGATTATGAACATTTTATAATAAAACTATGTTTTGAAGTCAACGTAAATTTAACTTTCGAATCAGTCATGCAAGTCTTCTTTCACACTCTTCTCTCGTTGTTTGACCCCAAGATTTTCCACGAGTCTTTCCTCCTTCCACTTCCCCTTAGATTTTTTTTTATCCCACATTTCTTAGTTCACTCATTTCTCCCCTCTGCTACGATTCAACTTATTGTTTCCATCGTTTTGTAATGTAAAGAAAAATTCATATTTTGCTTTTGGTAATATATCCAAAGCGATGATTATTAAACTTTTCTCTGACCAATTCAATATAGCTCTGTGTGCGATTCTCTATTACTAAAGCCTTGGGCCAGATTAAGCTAAGCAAATAACAGCATTTATACCATTTGATTGTATGGTTTTGGAGAGCTACAATTTGTTTAGAAAGTTAGGTATTCCATATAATACAATGAAGGCCATACAGTACGACAGGAACGTTATAATATTGAAATATCTTGTTTCTTTTATGTGCAAACTGACAGTTTGTGTTCGAGGGTTGCGAGTTCAGTTACTTGTTTTATTGATTTTTTATAGACGTTGATGATCATTTTTGATTTTGTTTTATTTTTTGTCTTCGATTCTGTTGTTTTTTTTTGTAGATTCATCTCGAGTCTTATCGCTCTTGCATTTGAAGGAAGCTTATCAACAAATTTTTGAAGGTTATACATGCCATTATTGATCAGCGTATTGTCGCCAACGTGATCTAAATTTAAAAGAAAAATGCCCTCCAATAGAACTTTCAGTGTTGGTTTTCTCTTCAGTTTGAAACATGACTGTCGATATGGCAATCATCATCACCATCATCATCACCATCAGTCTTTTAACGTCCGTCGTTGGACACAGACCTTCTCCAGAATCCGCCACATTTCTATATCATGGGCGTCGAAGAGCCAGAATTTTCTGAATTTGTTTAGTTCATCTCTCCATCTTGTATTTTGTCGGCTTCGGTTTCGTATGTCATATCTGGGGGTCCATGTTGTGAATTGTGATGTCCATCGGTTGTCTGTCATTCTCACAATATGACCAGCCATTTAAGTTTTCTAATAGATTCTATGTTGTCTCGGACTCCTGTTTTCTTCCCGATTTACTGTGTTGTCTTGTGGTTTCTCCATGTGAGGTTGAGTATTTGTCACGTGCACGCTGCACACTTCTCAGTTTGTGGATCTGTTTCTTGGTTAGGTTCCATGTTTAAGCTCCATAGGTTCCTGTTGGGAGAACATCTTGTTTGACACGTTTCTGGATGTTTACGGGTCGTTTAGTGCCACAGTCTGACTTCAGAGCTGCTAGAAGTCCATCATAAGTTGATTTTAATCAGTTGACATAGTTTGATAAGTTGATATAATACGGTTTATCACGCATTTCAGACCTATACAAATGATCAGGATAACTTGATCAAGATATCTGATCAACCTAACCCTGCTCTTTGATAAAGTGAAAAGCAAGTCCTTGGTCAGGTCAAACGTTGTGGAGCAGACTGGTGCTAACAGGGGACCAAAGTACTAATGGAGCAACAAGATACTCCGAAGTAGATCTCCAGGACGCGAGAGCTCAAGATTGTGAAGTTTCGAAGGATATAAGTCACACGTATTTGCAATCTGCTGTTAGCGGAAATAGTACCATGGAAGTCTACTGCAAAGCGATAACTAGTAGATTAGTCCCAAAGTTTAGAAAGTTCGAATCTCGCTGAGTGTCCTATTACTTAGGCCTGCTATTACATTAAGATAAGTGAATATCTCTGTTTTTTGTTTGAAAACTTTTTTTTTCCTCGTTATTCTTCTTCTTCTTCACTCTTCTCTTGATTCTCACCTGATCTCTTCAATAGTTTCCTCTTTTCTCACCTACTTTCTTTTCTTCACTCTTCGAACTTTCTTTCCCTCCCCCGTATCTCATTCATACTTCTCATTCTTTTTCCTGTTTTCCTCCTTTTCTCTCTTCTTTTCTTTCGTCCAGCATTTTGTTTTTGCTTCCCCTTTACAAATTGTTTTTTTCATTTTATCTTACTCCTGTCTTTCTTAACCCTTTTGATCTTAGTGTACGTCCCTTCACCTCTTCTTCGTTTAAAGTGATTCTTATTCTCTCTTTTCATACAAGATCTCTTTTTATTCTCCAATCCCTTATTTCCTTGCTGTATGTCTCCTTCTACTGAATTCCTATCCAAATTCAGTTCTCTCCCCTTCCTTTTAAATCGTTGCACTGAATTTTTCCTTTTTCCCTAATTATTTTTGCCTCTTTTCTTCATCTTCTGGATATTTTTGTTCAATTTTCTGCCTCGTCATTTTTTGTTCAACCATTTTACGTTTTAGCCATTTTTTTCTTTCGCTTATAAACTGTCCTCAATTGTTCTTTTTTTTTCACGTTCTTGATTCTCTACTCTTAATTTTTATCTGCATATATTTTCTGATAATTTCAGTCTTCTTATATTTGCTTGTTCTGTTTTCCATGCCAGTCTCTTTTTTATCACTTTCAGTTTTCTTTATTCATCTTTTCACTAAAGTAATCTTGATTCTCTTCTGTCGATATGCAAGGTTTGCCCAGACGGTATCAAACTACTCTGAATATTTCCAGAACCGGTTGCGAAGCCTTGATGTAACTTGGAAAATAATGAGAAGGGACTTAATTGTGCATGCGTGAGCGGACACTTTTCTGTGGGTTAACTCAGTCGGCAGTGAGACGCAATTAAGTGAACTTGTGTGAACATCGCACTCATGATGACCGAGCCTACTCATTTTTCACGTCTCGTTCAGTTTTTTTTCTTCAAAACATGATATCAACTTTTGAAAGCCTCTGACAGATCGGATTTGGCTCTTTGCAACCTCTGATTTTTTCTCAATGAGATCTCGGATGGTGAATAAGATCAAACGAATATGACGAGACATCTGATGTCGACCTCAAAAGAGGACTTTGAAGTCTGTTTTGAAAAGTGGAAAAAATATCTGGAATAAGTGTGTGAGGTTATGTTTTCGACTGTTTTATAGCTGGATACTTTTCGGAAAGACGTCGTAACCACTAAATTCTTCCACCTTTTCTTTTATTCCTTTCGATTCTTCTTTTTCCTCTTATTGTTTAAACTCTTTCTTTTTATCATTGTTATTCTCTTTCTATCCTAACTTATTTTAGGTAACTTCTCTCTTTTTTCTTCAATCTTCCAGAGTTCCTCTTTAACATTCATATATCCACTTCATCTCTTTCATCCATCATTTTCTTATACTCTCTCTCTCTCTCTCTCCCACTCTACATAGTTTCTTCTTGTGGCATCCTCCTCTTTCAGTCTCCTCGCTATTTTTTCCGTGCACTTATAATTCTCTGCAGATGTTGGGACCCTGGTTTTAAATGGCGGTGTGTTTTCTCCCCACTTTTCCCCTCCACCAGTTGCAGCTTAACTGTCAATCAGTGATATGTATCCTCAGCACTCCACGCCACATCGCTTCCAATCTCTTACCTTACGCTTCCCCAACTCTTTGCTTTTCTAAAGCCCTACACCTCTCAGGGCGGCCATCTTGTGTGACGCCATCTTCCCTGTCGTCTGCTCCACCAATATTTGTTCTCAACAATTTATTTATTTCCACTTTCTTTTGTTTATTTCACTTTGTTTTTCGTTATTGTTATTTTTCTTGCGTAGTTTTTTTTTTCTATTTCAGGAAAGTTCTTCACATTTTTTCTCTTTTTACTTTCTGTGATTTTTCCTTCTTTTTTTAGTTAAATTTTGTGCAATTATTTTCCCTTCTTTTTCCCTATTCTTCATTTATTTACAGATGGAAATTTCCACGAGTTGATTGGTTTATTTTTGACTCTCCTTTTCCATTCAATACGAATCTCCCGTCCGGTCTCCCTCTCCGTCAAGCTACCTTACTTAATACAGCTTAACTATAGAATTCAACATTTTAAATGCATTTCTTTCTTTTTCGTGTCTCCTGCACTTCAGGAGGATAAACAATTGTAAATATCCCAGGATCTTGGCTAAAGTATGTCATTGCCATTATTAAAGCAGCAATTTTATTCATATCTTGGTGAATACAATTTAAATTTGTATATCATTAATGAATTTCTGATGATAAATTTCTTTGGCTCTCTGTATATAAATCCCGACTGAGGTCACCATTGAATTTACTGCTATAAGATAGTAAATTGTGGTTGGCTTCGAGTAAAACTAATAAGAGGTTGTATGATGAGTTATCGGATACCAGTAACCATCTATTTGAAGACATCCTGGGACCTTGTCATCCTACCTTGCTATTTTTTTTAAATGCATAGTGCTCTCCTTATACGAACTCTTGAGAAGGACGGTGACTGTTAAAAAAAGCAAAAACAAAAAAAAAAAACAACAAAAAAACTCAAGGCAATGCTCACTCATTTTTATTGTTGTTTACAATTTCAGGAAGAGTCATTATCATTCCAAGCGTTTTCTCGGGCTATTGCACTTATTCTCTGTATTAATTATGTTGTTAGAAAAACGTTCGAGCCGAATTATTCGACATCATTCTTCTGGTGTACAATCTGTTAGAAAAAGGTTGGGTTTCTCTTTTGCACAGAAATAGATTTTGAACAAAAGCGGTTGTTTTCATTTTTGGTATTCAGCAATAATATTTTCGCAATAATGCATAAATGTCTTTTACAATGCAACTATTGTTCATAGTCATAAATGTAAATCAGAACGGTTTAAATGTATTATTGATCCAAAGTGCCTCTAATGGGAAATTTTAGCAAGATGATGGGTAGGACTGTCTCTTTTAAACATTATTTAAACGTTTTTTAAGGTTCTTAAATGCATTATTTTTTTTTTGTTTTATTCTTTGATAGTCGAAGATACGAGCATACAAAAAGACAGCGATAAAAGTTTAGCAAATATACATGGAACCAAGTTGTTGCATGAAGTGGGATAATAAAATAAATTGAAAAAGAAAAAAAAAGATATATTTCGGGTAACGAAATTATAAAATGGTAGAATAAAAAATGATTCTGTAGCAAATTGAAATAAATTCAAAGACACGAATTACTAAATAAGTCAAACCAACACACCTGACACAATTTCAAATTCAAATTGAATTTAGGTATGACCCAGAAAGTGGAGCGCCGTACAAACACTTTAAAGAGGTATTGGAATGTAATTGTGGGGACAAGCAAGCTGTCGAAGGATAAAAAAGATCAAAAAGATTGATTCCTGTTGAAATAATTGAATGTGACGGAACAGAATAATTCAAAATCTCGTCCCATCGCTAATTGTTTTATATGCACCCTGTGGTTCTTCAGTCGAATGTACGTTGTGTGGGAAAGGTTTAAATAAACGGTTCTCAGCGTGAACTGGACACCATTTGCTTTCCGTGGAGTTATTGGAGTCCAATCGATACTATATCAGATAACTTCTGATTACTTGCATCGTGACTAAACCACGAACCATTTACACACACACACACACACACACACACACACACACACACACACACACAGAGGGTTATTGGTATCCTTGAATTACATTTTCATACGACCAGTACGATATCTTCAGAAATAAATGGGAATCTACTAAATTTTGCCATTAGGATGTTTTTGAAGGCTGTCCTAAGTATTTTGATAAAAATCGATTGGTAGTAATTTCAAATAAGAAATCGAAAATATGACCGGTACGATAATATTGGCACCCTTTCTCCATGTTAGGTTGCTCACACTCTTTGGCAATAATTACCCCTTCCGAACGTTTTCTTTAACTTATCAGTTGATGGTTTCTCCTACTTTATCTTTTCGATTTGTTGAAGTCCTTAAATGTTGGCAGCATTCAGAAGATGATTCCAGAATTCTGCGTTCTAAAAACTTTTTTAAATGAGATAGAGATTAAGACTGATTGCTGGCCAGTTAAAAATGGTTCTTTCTCCCCTTTTCAATCATTCTTGCAAGCACCTAGACGTGTGCTTTGTCATTATTGTAGAGCACCAATGATCTTCGGAAAAAAACTTCTCTTCTTTGGTTTGGTTCTACATTTTGCCTTGAAATCCCGTGTTAATTCTGTGATTTCATGATTCCTTTGATAGAGTCAAGGGTTGTTCATTGCCATTTCTCATAAACATTGACTTTGCTATTTTCAAACCCGCAGCATGAATTAGGCACCGGTTTATCAAAACAATTTTACTTTCCAGAGTGAAAAACGCTTTTCTTGCAAAAATTTTCGTGCTTGCAACACATACGACTAATAGTGACTATCAAGTGGTGGAAGCAAAAGTTATCTCTCTCTCACCTTCTCTCTCTATATCTATATCTATATCTATCTATATATATATATATATACTCTCCAACAACCGGCAATATGTCTTGTTCTCGTGAAGACGAGAAGCCTATTTTCATCTGTATTACGTACTTTTTTGTTATCAAATCAAGTTTAATTGTTTTCGAAAACTTACGATTCTAACCAGTAATTACTATGTATGTTTTAGGAAGATCCAACAGAATTATCTCTCTTCTCTCTGAAATACCAAAATACATTCAATCTTTTCTACAACTTAACTATCTTTGCTTTTACGTCATGTCTATATTTGGCTTATTCTTATTTATTTTCCACGTATTTCTTCTACAAAGGAATGCAACAAAAGTCCCTCCCAACATTTGGTTAGCATTCACTTTCAAAATTTCCAAAACATTCCAGCATGAAATCGTGCATAAATCCAAGATATGTATTTTAGGGGTATCAGAAAACATTGCCTTGTATATGTGACCTAGCTTTGGGTGTTACTTAATGAGTATTCAACACTGGTAATAATAAAGTGAATATGCTCCCTGACGAATTGGATGTCATTTTTCAAATCCTGGTAGTATTTGTTTTTCACTTAGTACCGTACAACATGAGAGTCAAAGTAACTGAAGGGAGCCAAATTCGTCACTTAATGTTACATGAATTTTGTCTAAGTATCACTGCAACAACAGACAAGTGAATCGTAATATTTGACTGAACGGACCAGATCCTCGCAAATACCATTATAATTTCACTAAAATCCAATCAGGCAACGGAGCCAGTTGAGCTGGACAACAGCCTGTTGCCTGCAATTGTTTAGCATTGAATAATTGTGCAAGAGCATCTCCAACAGCTCGGTAAAAGTCAAAGGTTCGAGCACTGCACGAACTTATAGATTAAAACAGTGCCAAACCTCAAACAATCTGCTACGATTCACTGAACAGACAAGAGAAGTGATCGTTTCTTCACCGAATGCTTACTGGGGACCTAGAATCAGTTCCATATGCCAACAGAAAACATATAAACCGATGGCTCTCCTCAGGCCAGGCACTAGTTCCCATGTCCAAATCAGCTGTACTCACTAAAAAGTCTTGTTGGGCGTTTGGTAGAATGTTACAAGTATCGTCAACATGGTGATATTGGAAAGAGGTCAGACCGTCTGGACGGAAATCTACTGCCAACAACTAGATTCATCTAACGGAAGAATCATATCATTCTAAAGGGTCACCATAGGTAAGAATCATTTCATTGTAAGAATCATCTAAGGTAAGAATTATTCCATTGTAAGAATCATCTTAGGTAAGAATAATTTCATTGTAAGAATCATCTAAGGTAAGAATCATTCCATCGTAAGATTCATCTAAGGTAAGAATAATTTCATTGTAAGAATCATCTAAGGTAAGAATTATTCCATTGTAAGAATCATCTTAGGTAAGAATCATTCCATTGTAAGAGTCATCCAAGGTAAGAATCATTCCATCGTAAGAATCATCTAAGGTAAGAATTATTCCATTGTAAGAATTATCTAAGGTAAGAATCATTTCATCGTAAGATTCATCTAAGGTAAGAATTATTCCATTGTAAGAATCATCTTAGGTAAGAATAATTTCATTGTAAGAATCATCTAAGGTAAGAATCATTCCATCGTAAGATTCATCTAAGGTAAGAATAATTTCATTGTAAGAATCATCTAAGGTAAGAATTATTCCATTGTAAGAATCATCTTAGGTAAGAATCATTCCATTGTAAGAGTCATCCAAGGTAAGAATCATTCCATCGTAAGAATCATCTAAGGTAAGAATTATTCCATTGTAAGAATTATCTAAGGTAAGAATCATTTCATCGTAAGATTCATCTAAGGTAAGAATCATTTCATTGTAAGAATCATCTAAGGTAAGAATAATAACCAAATATTTTACTGATATGCGATTGCTGAAGCTGATATGTGATTATTACTGATCACAGACGTAGGGGCTGTGAGAGGGAGGGTTGGAAGGTGTTTTTATCTGTTTTTGTAGGTGTCAGACTTAGATAAGAAGGCACTTTGAGAGGCGAGCTCTGCATAAAAATGGTCCGTTTTCCGGAAAAAATGTTTGCAGTGTGTTTTTTTCAGAATAGAGAGATGGTGTCTAGCATTTAATGGATAGATGTTGGCATATATGGGGCAGGTTGAAGTAGTACGAGTTTTGCTTTTTGGTTGATGGTGAGCAAACAGATAAAAGCACCCTCTGACCCTTTGTCTCACAGACCATTCTTATTTCAGACCAAACTTGTCTTTCACCTACACATATATAAACACCTCGTCTCATACTCCTACTAAACAACCCACACCAAAAGATATTCCCATTTCCTCCCTCGACTTCAAACATGTTAATAGCATACTCTTTTCTCTGCACTGCAACACTCTCTGAAAAAGATGGCTTACAACCGTCAGAATGCATCGAAACATGCGACCGATATAGTAACTGATTCAACGTTGTGTTGCTCTTAACATTGAATTCCTGCTGCACGCCGACAGCAAATACTTATATAAAAGTATTAGCACAGAATCCAGGCGTTTACATGGGAAAACAAGATCATATTTGACAACAATAGCGAGGGATATTTACGCACACATATTTAAACAATATCATGTATACATGACTTTCTTTTGAATGTATATGAATATATATACCTTTTCTCTCTCTGCCCAACTCTCCCCCTCTCTCTCTATTTGTTTATATATATATGAACCTTCTACTAGCTTTTAGGACAAGGAAATCAACAGGAATAATAAAAATTATTATAATGATATCGACAAAGAAAAAGTTAATAAATCTCCGAAGGGCAAGAAAATAAATCAATTATAAACAGCCAGTTCTGGTAGGTAGTGGTTGTCAGCAAAACGGAAAAAGCTAATTTATATTTTCTTATTTGCAAGATTCTGCTTTAGTTCATTATTTATCACCATGTTATTCTTTCTCTTATTTCATTGATCTTATCTTTCTTTCCGTTGTTGGGCTTTGACTCCCGTTCTATCTTTCATTTTGTCGCGTTTCCTTTTTCATTCATGGATCTATCCCTCTTTCTTGTTCATTTCTCTCTTTCTTTTTTTTTTTTTCATTTCATCAGCCATCATTCCACACCCTTCACCCTTTCTTCTTTTTCCTCTTTCTGACGTCATTCCTTTCTTGTTAATCATCTATTCCTCTTTTTCTTTCAATTGCCTTTTTTTCTCTTTACAGGTTTTCTAATTTGATTCCTTGTTTTTCTCCTTCTTTCACAGTCACCCAATCTCTGTATTTGTTTCTTTTTTGTCTGCTTTTGTTAATTTGTTTATTCCTCCGTCTAATCTACTTTTTTCTGTCTTTCTTTTCACTTGTCTTCCTTCTTTATTTATTGTTACTCACTCTTCCTATGTATCTATCTTTTTTTCTTTCTGTGATTTCTTTTTTTATCTATTTTTTTTCCTTCGTTTATTTTCCTCTTTCTTTATTTCTTTCTTTCTTTTAGCATCCATTTTGGCGCAACATTTTCCATTGCCACGGAAGATAACTATATATATATATATATATATATATATATATATATATATATAAACCTAGATGATAAAAAAGTATACTATATCGATTAGTTGGTCGATGAATGACATTCCCCGCCCCAATCAACTATCCACAGGCTTTTCAGCCAAGACTTTCGTTCTCTTACTCAGCCCGTACCCTCGAAATCGACTCGATAACACCATTCAGGGCTCTTCAGACCAAGTGCAGATAGACAGCCAATAAGGAGCCTATAGTAGACCCTTGAGGCGCAAAACCAGTGGCCGGACGATGCCAACGGCGGACATCCCCACGATTGAACAGAGAGAGAGAGAGAGAGGCTGATACGGAAGAAGGATGCCAAAATCATCTCATCGATACACTGGTCGATGGCACCAGAAGAGTTGTCTGATATATTCCACAAACTCAAATTATATATATATATATATATATATATATATATATATATATATATTGTCCGTGCCTCTTTCACGCTAAAGCTACAGAGCCTATCGGCCTAATAATCTGCATGAAGACTGAAAAGAGAGCAGCTTCTCCTATAGCTTATACGAGGTAGACCATGGGTGTTAATTCTCAGCCTACCCCTGCGTCTAAATATTGAAATTTTCTCCAATAATTCATCTTCCGAATAGCCAAAACCTTTATTATAATAAAATTGATTTTTTCATACAAGTTTGAGCGTTCTTTCGTCTATGAAACAATTTAGGTATTATTTTTATCATTATTTATAACAACACACACACATACACCTACACGTATACTCAAACCCGTTGTTTTGAGAGAATCTAAGTCCTCTGACCATTTTTCATGGCGGGCGATTATAGTATTGTTGACAGAAAGCAACAAGTCTTTGTATTTGAACAAAGACTGAATTTCCGAAGTGAACCAAAATTTTTTCAAGTGGGTAGTTTTTAAGATTCTTTTAAGACGCAAACTATTGACGATTGTGCACTTTTTAGAAAAAACATGGGATTTCTGATATAGTACACATAATGATATTAACTTTCAGATGTGGAAGGAAGTCAGATTTGAACTCTGCGGGCTGTAAGAGGTCAAATTCATGATGGCCGCCAGTCGACTTAGTCTGGTGTTCGAAGACGTTTAATTTTGGAATCAAACTGTGTGGAAAATTCAAGATGACAAATCTAACTAATTTCAGAACGCCCATTTATTTGGTGATACTTTTGGGACCACCAGAACCCCTGAAAATGCATTTAGATCAGGGGCAGATGAGAGAGAAAACGTCAAAAAGACAGTTTTTCACGAGCACATATTGCACTGGGTAACATGTCGATCCTGTTACGAACATCTCATTGAAATATCAAAGTACGTGTACATCAGATGTGAAAAGAAAAACTCGTTGCCAATTTTTCGAACAATCCGATGGGTAATTCACAGACCAGAATATATGACGTCATCATTTGCAGTGATAGCTCATACTTATTATATAGTCGGATGCATTTATGAAATAGAAATACTTTACCCTCCAGAAAGGATTTTTCAGTGGCTTTCTGTGATATCAGGAGTACTCGATAACAAAGTAAAAGTTTACTACACTCTGATCACTTGAAAGGTATAATTTTCGGGATGGCGCACGAAATGGTCACTAAACCTTTGAAATGCTCATTACTTGTTCATAATCCACGCCGGACAGGTTTCTTGTAAAGTCAAGTGAGCTTGAAATCATGTAAAACTTTTGCCACAAGAAATACATAATATTCAAGATGGCGTCCAAAATGGTTATTTAATGTTTAAAATGTCAATTCTTAGTTCATTATTTACTCTAAGCAACAGTGGTTTCTTGCAGTGTCAAGTATGTGTGAAAACATATCGAAAATCCACCAGAGTCTGACCAAAGGAAAGTTACCAGACTCAAGAAATGGGAAATCACATATCTTTTGAGGTATGGAATAAACAGTGACAAATGAACATATTTATCCAAGCGATTCTGACCAAGGGAACTCTGTAAAATAGTTACAAGTGAGGTGCAAACACATCTTGTCTCTATTTCACGACAAAAACAGAAAAAAATGTTGGAAAAACTGATATTCTGGTTTTGATTCGGGAAAAACTGTACAAACCAAGTTTCTTTTTCTGGAAAGATGACTCTATCAGTATTCAAAAAACGTATCTTGTCAATTTGTATCTGTTGAGCATGAAAATTTACTACCATAAAGATGAAGCTGGGTATTCAAAATCTTTCGCAGAAATCTTTCGTATATGTGTCTTCCATAGTCCACAGACGATTAATGGATTTCTCGATGATGATATATAAATACATATATTGTTAGGGAGGATATTCTATTCTTTCTAACAGTGTATCTTGTCAATTTATATCTGCTGAGCATGTAACGTTACAGTAAAAGTATTATTACTATGATTTTTGGCAAACGTTTTGACTAGTTGTCAAATTTAAGTTTTAGGCTCTTGTTCTCTCACATTACCATGCCAAACGAACGTAGTTAAAAAGATCTGTAAATAGCAATGCAAATTAAATATTCGCTAATTTGAGAATTAATTTTTTTTTTCATGTTTATCTCTAGGTTTACGAGTTAACTCTGATTATGATCAATGATTGGGGCTGACGGCAAAACTGATGAATTAGCATGGTAAATAACAATGGAATCAAAAAAAGTAGTTTTATGAAACCCCCGGATTTTTTTCGTCGACTATTTTTTCATTTGTCTCTGTATGTTGTTTACTGCACAAGTTATGTAGTTTCTATCATTTCCGAGTTCCAGTTCAAAACTGCACTAGATGTAATATGATTAAAAATCAATCCCATAGAATAATGGAATAGACAATTCAAGATTTAGGAAAAGAAAGATGGCGAGAAAACATAGATGGGGAAATTCAATGGATCGACTGCACTGTGGATTAATAGTATTCCCTAGTAAGATGCTGGATACGTAGTTTCACGTTATTTTCTGTAACCTTTCATGCTCAATAGATACTAATCGATAAGATTCACTGTTAGAAAATTGATAGGATTCTCGCCCCAACGATATACGAGGTAATTCATGCATTGTAAGCTTATGCAATGCTCTTCAAACATGGAATGGAGAACTCTGGTGGATGAGGAATATATACGATGAATAAATGTATCACTTAAATTCAACCTTACTGACCGTCCAGTTCCGTTGAGTAGAGGGAGAATACCAGCGTCCGAGTTTGAGGCTAAGGTTTCGATTCTGCTTCGTGGTACTGGATGGGATAATGGATAGTCTAGAGCCACACTGAAGAGTTGTAATACAACGAAACAGCTGTCTGTGGATGATTCAATTATACATATATATATATATATATATATATATATATATATATAATTTCCTTGTAAGATAAATACCTGGCTTCACGATTTTGTCTGTTACTTTTCATGTCCAATAGATAGATACTTTCGAGAAAACTGATTTTTTCGCCATTTTCATATTGTGAAAAGGCGTTTGAGTCTTGCAAGTAACCATTTTAGAGAATTTTCCGGGTCGTAATTGTATGTATTTTCTCTGTATATTTTTTACTTCAAGAGTTATACGATTTCATTTTTTGTGACCCTATTAGGGTTTGCACTAGGTGTAATATAGGGTTAAAATTAACCCTCTGGATATTATCAAAACCTGTTAACAGACAGTATCATAAAATAGACACTTCAAGGGGCGAGAAAAACTGATTATAAGACAAACAGCTGATATCTAATTCATATATAAAAGCTTTTAAACGGATTTCTCAACGTTCTTTTGCTTTTTGAAGTTTTTGTCCTGAGATAGAGAAAAGGTGTGTTTAAAACTTGACAATAAAGATTTCTTGGTTTCCTTGTATCAAAAATCATACGGAGAAATGTATCCATTAGTCTTCGTATGTTTTTTTTTCCTACTTCGCAAATAATGCAATTTTCTTATCTTTTCAATGTCCGGGTTCAAAACTATACCAGGGGTCATATAATGTTTAAAATGAACCCCATTGGACATTATTTCAGCTTAGGAACAGACAGATTGTGAACAGACGACACCATTACAATTTGTTTGTATTTCTTTCAATTCCTCGAATACATCGTTTTTTCATAATTCTAATCCTGGGAAAACTTGATCAAAATGTTTAATTCACATAAACTATTTGCTTGTGCTTCGATAAATCAATGGTGTTTGAAAGACATAGCATCTATGTATGTATGTATGTATGTATGTATCTATCTATCTATCTAGAGAAAAGAATAAAATCTACAGTTAATAAATAGATTTCTAGCAGAATTCCATAATTAAAAGAAAAAAATAATGTTCAGGTTGGTAAGTAAAGGGACACAGATCCCTGAGATGAAATGTTGAGTGTGTTTCCATTTCATTCCAGCACTAAATTACAATTTTGGATAAACAGATAATTATTTCATGCATTTGAAATCACGTGACTTGTAATACCTGAAGTGGATACAACCACACAGACACAGACACACACACGTGTAATACACTGATATTCATAATACATTGATATATATATATATATATATATATATATATATATACATATATATATAATACATCAATATATATATATATATATCTGTGTGTGTGTGTATATATATATATAAGTTTACTCATTATGAGTCATCCGATTGTACTCGATAGCATCATGATATTATCATCAATTTCTTTTATGGGGTATTGTTGCTAGGCGGACAACTTTTTGGTGGACAGTCGTAGGGTGGGTGGAACTATTTTGTCCCACCCCTCTCTTTTCTTCCCTCTCCTAGGAGCTTTTAGAATGTTAAACGTTTTTTGGAAAACAATTCCATTCCTAAAAACCACTGAAACATAGAAAATGACATATACGAACCCCTTCCTCCAGACTTAATTATGGAGCAAAGAAAAATAAGCAATAACTAAAATACATGCACATGAAAGTATACATTGCACTACGGTAAGCGCCGAAGATTGTGTGAGTCGAAGCTTATTAAAAACAAGCACCGATTGCTCAATTACTATGAGCATGTGCCGAACTAGGTCTATATATCTGTCCATCTTATCGATCTGACTCGTTCATATATTTGCCTTATTATGGTAGTAAAGCTTGCATTAATTTCTGACAAGCCACAATCACGTTTTTCTTGATTTCCAAAGCACTAACACAATAGAACCGTTTGCAATGCATTTAAATTATACGTATAATGGCCCTATTCTGTCAGTAACACTTGCATTAATCGACAATCCCTGATTTTGTATTCCTAGAGCAAAATCATCAGGAATGAATTTGCATTATACGTACAATAGGTCATTCTGTTGGCAAAACTTGCATTAATCCTTGATCACTGACAACCCTCTCCTTCCAGATTTACAATGCATTTCTATAGTATAAACATTAGCAATGCATTTGCATCATCTACGCTATCAAAACGCTCGTCACTTTTACGGCCGTTACGCTTTGATTGGTCTATTTGTCAGAATCTGACCAATGATGAGGGATGATTTTTGAATGCGGTATTTCCAGTAAAGCGGACGACACTTACTTCAGTCTTTCATGCTACTACATGAACGTCTGCGTTTCGAGAAATATGATAAATTTCCTCAAATAATTAAGGTTATATTCATTAAAAAAAATAGGAAATATGAACTGACAAGCAACAGACACTTTCAAAATCTCAACTTTTTACAAACTTGTAACAAATAAAAAGAAACATAGAGAGATTGTACCACAAAAAAGTGATTTTGCAACATCAATCGTCAACATTTACTTTACTGAACTATTATTATTTTATCATAATTATGACTCACCTTTTTACTATAAATCACATAAACTAAAACATTACACATTGTATTCGAATTGTTACATATATTGATTATTTGATAACTATAAAATCAAAAATGTTGGTGCTTCAATAAGTGGGTAGGAAAGAAAGGTAAGAGTGAGAATTTATATATATATATATATATATATATATATATATATATATATATATATATATATATATACTATAAAGAAATGGATATATGATAAAAGATGATAATTAAAAATGCAATATTTTTATTAGAAAATCTACTTAAAATTGTCAAACCATTCTTCCTCGGTGGGTATGCCAGTCGATCAAGACGGCATCGATAGAAGGGCTAATGCAAGAATGTCTGGACGTAACACCACTCTTACCTCTGAGCTAAACAGGAAGCTGGTAAACAGGTAAACTGTTTATCCTCGGTCCAAATAGACATTTCATGTTCCCCTGACGTGGACAATCATATTTTCAAGAAATGGATAGATAATCCTGCAGAATATATATATATATATATATATATATATATATATATATATATATATATATATATATATATATATATATATGTATAATTTCCTGTTTCTGCTCTTTATTCACCCTATGTCTGTATCATCTCATTCTCTCCTTCATCCCCTCCAATATTTGATGCCCATCCATGATTTTATCGAAATCTTTACAAAGTATACTACCAAACTTTCTCTTTTGAAATCTCTGTCTCACACAGTTCTAGGTATGCTGAGTATATATATATATATATATATATATATATATATATATATATATATATATATATATATATATATGAGATATGCGAATGAGCTCATGCATTTTTACCTTTTTTTTAGCAAAATCAATAATGTTTATCGATTCAATGCTGTGTTTTTCGCTTCTTGGATGTTCACTGCAACGTTACTTATCGTAAGTATTTTTCGATTCGGGGTCTTCTTAGTCGATGTGTAAAGTGTGCTCTGTTCAAGATAAAAACGTATTTTGCAATGAACAAATATTTTGCGACCATCTAAAAATGACATGAATATGACGCAGACAGAGTCTTTAATGATTTTCAAATGAAATAGAAAGTGATTTTTTTTTACAAACGAGTGACAGGGTAAGAATTTTAAGCCTTTAATGCAACGACCTGGAAACAGGGGTTATTTTTTCCACTCACAAGAATAAATGTGTTTGCACGAGGAATAATGTGCATTTTTTCAAAAGAACAATTAAATTTTGAGAGGGGATTCCTTCGATGGGAGAGACAACGATAAATCTCTGAAAAACTTCTCCCACAGAATATGTTTCTGAATTAATTCGCTGAAAGGCCGTCATGTAGGCGTTATTAAGTAAACATGTTAAGTGAGGCTGAGTTTTTGGTCTTTCATTAGGACCCAAGTCCTCATTCATGCTTTCTGCAAGAAATCCCGACTATGTATGTATATATATATATATATATATATATATATATATATATATATATATATATATATATATATATATATATATATATATATATATATATATGTATACATATCCACCGTCCTATTTCAGTGAGCCATGGAATGTAGATCCCTGGTTCTGAAGATTTGGGTCGGTCACATGCTCGCCGAACTACGGGATAAAAACTCATTAGTGCACGCTTGAGGGCTATGCAACGCTCTCCTAGAGAGCCAATTACTGCCTCCAGCAGACGTGGAAAAACTCCCCCCATTCTTCATTCATGAAGCCAAGCCATGATACATATATATCTTTTCATAAATGAATTATATAAGCGAGTGCATACGTTTACGTATAACAAAAAGTAAACGACTTTGACCATTTGAATAAAGTAAACACTGTTGATTTTTCCGCAAATCTATCTGATAAAAGAGATCACAGGCATCAAACTCATGTTTATTGCCCTGCAAGGCTCAACTGCAATAAAAAATGCTAACACATTTGATTCTCAGTTTTATCTGCTAAATTAAATAACGTATGTTTGTGCCTAATAACTTGTAATTTACTTATTATCGTAGCCACTCATATGAATTTATTTAGTATATTTTTCTTCTTCCCACGAGGATTCTATCCATGGATCTATCTACCAATTATATCATTAACTCCTCTGACATCTGTCGATCAATTTCTTGATAGCTTGATATGAACAGAGTGAGACAAACAGACGGATATATATAGATATATAACACGATAGATAGATACTGTAGGTGACAGGAATTATGTATAAATATTGGAGAGGTTCAAAGTGTAAGAGATATAATAACAGTTGTGCGTTTGAGAAAATGAGAGAGAGGGGACAGAAAGATAGAGAAATAACAAGAGAAAGGGGTGAAAAGGGAGGGAGAGGGAACGTGGAAAAAGAAAGATTGAGAAATATGATAGAGAAAGAGAATAAGATGAGAATGATATAGAAAAGAGCGTGAGAAGCACAGAAGGAATAGAAAAAGAAAGAAAATGACGGAAAGGATGAATAGAGAGGGATACAGGGTGGGGAATGAAAAAAAGTCAGAAAAAGAAAAGATTGAACAAAATAAAGGGAAAAGAAATGACCGAGAGAAAACGAAAGCAAGATACAGAGGAAAAACGACAAGAGAAGGTGGAAGATAGAAATAAAGAGAAGAAAGCGTGCGACAAGAGAGAGAGAGAGAGAGAGAGAGAGAGAGAGAGAGACAGACAGACAGACAGACAGAGAGAGACAGAGAGACACAGAAACACAGAAACACAGAGAGAGAGAGAGAGAGGTGAACACATGTGGAAAGACATAGATGTGTATTTCGAGAGTGGGAAGTTAAAAAGGAATAAAAAGGAGAGAGACTGTAAAACTTAGTGAGAGAAAGGAAAAACAGAAAAAGAGGAAGAGAGAGTGAGAGATGATGAGGGAAGACGATGGTGAGAGAGAGAGAGAGAGAGAGGGAGGAAGCATGAGTGGAAATACATGAGAGAGAGAGAGAGAGAGAAAGAAAGATTATGCACGTGTCGAAAGAGACAAGGGGGTTGATTTCGGTAGTGGATAGTTGATTCTCTGTATCGGCCCGCAATGGCCTGTCTTTCTATAGCCGATCCGCCATATTACTGGTCTGCCGCTCGACTACTCCCGTCGGTAATCACACGGGAGCGAGATCTGTTAAAATTGGCGTCGCACTGTCGTCACGTGGGCGAAAACCTTATCCACTCAGACGCTAAATGAGAATTTTCCTGCACGTTTCTATGGCAACTGGGCACTGACGGAGCAAGTCATTTCGCTTCTATTGATCCACAAATATCATTTTGTTGTAGATACATGGGGAATTGTGAGGGGGGTAACAGAGAGGGGACGTGGAAGAAGGGGGAATGGGGAGAAGTGAATGATGTGATGAAAAACAAGATGTGGAATGAACATGTGTTCGCGTATGCAACCAAACACACTTACATGCATGCACTCACACACGCACGCACGCACACACGCACGCATACAAACGTGTGTGTGTGTATACACACACACACACACACACACACACACACACACATATATATATACATATATATATATATATAGAGAGAGAGAGAGAGAGAGAGAGAAAAGGAGAGATAGATAGATAGATAGATAGATAGATAGATAGGGAGAGAGACTAGATAAAGAAGAAATAGAAATATGTGAAATATGTACATATATATGTAATATATATGTACATGCAGATCTTCATATATATATATATATATATATATATATACAAGAAGAAATAGAAATTATGACCTGGCCAGTAATGAAGGCTTTGAATAACCTTTGCACACTCTCCGGCAACCGAACTGCCTCTAAACGTTCCAGGTTACCGTCTATGAGGTTTTTTGCACCTGACAGTTGGCAGTTTTTCTCACTCCTGAAGTTTGTTCGGATTCTAGAATGTTTGCTAGATTCTTTAACCCAACGACAGATTCAATCTCCAGAGATTTTCAATGGGATCGAAATCAGGACTACTTCTTGCCAGTTTGAAATAGACCATTGTTTTTTTTTCAACCGTTTTTGTGTGGTTTTGGATGTATGTATTTGATCTTTACTGCACTGAAAAAAACCATAAACTTAATTTTCTCACACTGGGTAAAACATTCTGTGCTGGAACCCCCTCCTAATATTCTGATTTCCTAATTCTTTCGGTGTGGCCAAAGTTTCTAGTATCAGGTGCAGTAAAGTAACCTCACACAATTATATATCTTTCACCAGAAATAACTGTAAGTAACAAATTGCTACTGTGGTAGTTTGATCTGTGTATAGAACATTTGCCCAGTATGATCGTGATTTGTCCAAGTTTTCTTTGGAAAAGTTCACCCATTCTTTTTCCTGTCTTTTTTCCGCAGTAGGCATAGCTAAAAACGTGTTCTTGCAAAGGAAAATAAACCATTAGTTTTTGGAGAAATTAGTTCACAGTCAATAGGTCAATCACAGTTTCTTTTAAGACGACTTCAAACTCGCCAAGCTTATCAACATATAGTTTAAATTCGGTCTTTCTTCTTATTGGTTGATGCAAGAAACAAAGTCACCATGATGACAGTGGTAACAACAGAAGAATGAATTGCAGTGGGGCAATTAAAAAAGCCACCATTGTTGAGAAAAAAACATTTTTCTACTCATCTTTTAATTTATCATAGGTATTCAAGTATCATATTTTTTTACAAACCAATTCAAAAGGTGTAAAAGAGAATCATATTCGGATACCTTCTGTAATTACATTTCTATTTCACAGCTTTTCCTGAAACTACTACTACTACTACTACTAGTACTTCTTCTTCTTCTTAAGAAGAAGATTCTTCTTCTTCTTCTTCTTCTTTTTTTCTTCTTCTTCTTTTTCTTCTTCTTCTTCTTCTTCTTCTTCTTCTTCTTCTTCTTCTTATTAATATTATTATTATTATCATTATTATTATTTAATGCTATCGTCAAGTAATTCCCCATCAGTATTGCTTAATCATTTGCTGTTCCGTATCAGTCATAGATATAGAACAGAGCTATATATATATATATATATATATATATATATATATATATATATATATATATATATATACACACACATATATATATATATATATATATATATATAAACACTGAAAAAAAAAACGCAGGTACAATAGCATTGAATCATATAATAGTAATAATCAATGCCGTGTACCCCAAGATGATATTGATAGACTGTATGTGGAGAGGAAAGAAGGTGGCTGAGGGCTCATCAGCATGGGTGACTGTGTCCAGAGGGTCAAAGCAAGTCTAGAAAAATATGTGAGAGCAAACAATGAAGACATCATGAAGAATGCCCAAAGCAGTGCAACAAACAAGTAATAAATAGAAAAACAATGGAGAAGCACAGCTAACAAGGAAAGAAAAATAGTAACAGAAGAAACTATACGGAGAATTGATAAAAACAGGTACAGAATGTGGCAGGCGAGAGATTCATGGACATGGCTACGAAAAGGAAACCTGATGGAAGAAACATAATCGCTCATCATGGCAGCTCAAAACAAGTGCATCAGAACAAACTATATAACAAAAATCGACAGAACACAGACAAACAACCAGTGTTGTCTTTGTGGGGAAAGTGATGACACCGAAAACCACATAACCAGTGAATGTAGTCAACTAGCCAAGAAGAAGTCCAAGCAGACACAATAGAGTAACAGCAGTGATACTCTGGGAACTGAGTAAACTAATGAAATTTAATCATGCGAAAAAGTGGTACCAGACAGCCGTAGGGAATGGAAACCACAAATTACTTTGGGACTTTGTCATCCAAACAGACCAACCCCATCCATGCAAGACCGGAGCTAATAATCGTAGACGTGGTTGAGCCTGCAGACCATAGAGTGAAGAGGGAAGAGAGAAAAAACTGGGAAAATACCAGGATCTGGCAAGAGAACTGAAGAAGGTATGGAATATGGAAGTTAGGTAGTACCAGTAATACTAAGTGCACTCAGAACCATACCAAAGACATTGAAAGCGAGATTAGAGGAACTCTGGATAAAAAGAAGGATGGAAACTGTGCAGACCACAGCACTGCTTGGGACTGCACAAATACCGAGTAAAGTGCTAGAAATATAAAATTGAGTCCTCTTATGCAAAACTAATGCTTTTTCATGTGAATATTTGGATAGTACCCTCGTGTATGAATTGGCCAGGCTCTTTCGAATTCCAACGTGGGTTTGACAGTTGCTGCGTTGGAATAGCAATCGCTAGCAGGCTTCACTATCAACTTGGAAAAAATAATGGGGAGGTATGTTCTTACCAGTTGTGCGTAATTTGCTAAGAGACCAAGCTTAATGCTTTAAGTATTGAGTATTTGGTAAAAGAGAAACATTTTCCCACAATTGAATGTCGAGTATTACCATATGGGGTCTGGTGAGAATATACCCTGGTCGCAAAGAGCCAGTGGTGCTCAGAGCTTACTTCTGAACCACATCAGTCCTAACCAACCCAATAAGGTCTGGTACTACCCTAAAGAACCATTAAAAAAAACAATCATGACAGAACAACCAAATCAATTCACCGCAAAAAAATGGGTGTGTCTTAACCAGCAGGTGCTCCCTTGTTAACCACCATGAAGGATCAGGTCGTCTTCATATGAATGCTGGCGAAAACCCTTGCTCGTACCCTTAATACCCTTCAGGAGGGACACAGTCGTTACCTAGCTACTGTTGGCCGAAACCCCAGCTCATACCCCATTGACGACATCCAGAAAGGGCACAGCCACCATCGAGTGGTTGTTAACAAGAATAAGAGGATCAAATGGTCAAGAGAGGGGAACAAACCATCGGCGTGGTGTTATAGGGAACGCATGCTCAAAATATGAAGGGAAAAATCCGTCTTGGAGGTATTAAGCCAACGTCTGGTTGACCAAGTAAAACTAACTCTGAAAAAAAAACGGCTTTCAGAGACTGAACTACAAAAGATCTGCAATAAAATACAGAAGGATGAAAGTGACTAACCCCCCCCCAAAAAAAACCCTCATCAGAACCAACATAGCAAATGATAAAACTGAATGAAATCAAAACAAAAATAAAATCCCTGAAGAAAGGCACACACCAGAGAGAGACAACCAACGACACCCCAACGGAGGAGGAGAAAACTAAGATACTAACTTTGGAAGAAATCATGCAAGAAGGAAAAACGACACTCCTAACTCCTAGAGACAAGGAGAGAAAGAAACTAAGAGAAGTGACCAAACATGTCAACTGCTTCCTACAACATATCAAAACAAACAGCCTATTGGAGCTCAACAACCTAAGCACTGCAGGAGCAAAAATGGTAACAGATCTTTCACAACACCAGAAAGAATCCCAAATAATAATAGGAAGGAAAAACCCAACTGGGAAAGAAGATTGGAGAGATAGATCTCCAGAGAGACGAAGTACTACTGAGAAATGTATCACATATGAACAGATTACGTGTAAGACTTTGGGACAAATACAAGATAACACCAAAAGGTATCCCTGTGGCACTGGAAGAGATACATCAGAGGAGAGTATCCAAGGGAGCAAGGCTGAAGAGATGCAGGTAAAGGACTGCCCAATTCACACAAAACTGCACATTCCAAAACAACCAGATGAAGTTTCACCAAGATCTGTCGGAGAAAGAAGACGGAACATAAAGCCAGATGCCGCAGAGACCAAAAACTACTGGACCAGCATATGGGGACACCTGAAAAGACACAACGTAACCCCAGAATGGTTACAGAACATGAAAAGAGAACTCAAATCAAAGTCATAGACGATGGAGAACCAATAGGATTGAATGAAACCACATTGAAACACGCTCTCAGAAAAATAGCCTACAAAGCTGCCTAAATGAAGGTGAGGTATCAGAATGAATGACCAGAGGCAGAACGCCTCCATCCAAAAAGATCCTGAAAAAGAGGAACGTGGCATAATTATAGGCCAATCAGGTGCTTACTGCTCCTGTCAAAAATCCTGACCGGACGAAGAGTGAAGAAAAAAAGAAAGAAGTGGGGCTTTCCAGAAGAAAAGACAGGATGCAGGAGAGAAACCAAAGAGGCAATTGACTTGCTCTACATCGACCAGATGATCTTAAAAGAAGTAAGAAAAAGTAAAAAGAACAGTGCAATGTGATGGATATTCTATAAAAAAGCATATGACATGATTCCACACAGCTGGATACTTGAATGCCTCAGAATGTTCAAGATCAGTGAACAAGTGGTGAAAGTCATCGCCAATTCTTTGAAAAACTGGAAAGTAGACTTGACAGCCACAGGAAAAAAATTAGCAGAGGTAAGTATGAAAAGGGGAATCTTCCAGAGAGACTCGCTGTCTCCACTACTATTTGTTCTATGATACTGCTCAATAGAATCCTGAAAAACCACAAAGGATACCAATACTCTAGAGCAAAGGGAAAAGCCAAACACGTAATATACATGGACAATATAAAATTATTCGCAAAAACAGGGGAGAGCTCGAGACGCTGTTCAACAAAGTGAAAGAATACAGTGATGACATTGGAATGGAATTTGGAATAGAAAAATGTGCAAATATGGTAATGCTCAAAGGAAGACTAGCAGTCCCAGACAGCATGAAGATTAGAGCACTGACCACACAAGACCGATACAAATACCTGGGCGTCCTTGAATGTGACACGATAAAACGGGAAGAGATGAAGGAGAAAATAGAAAGAGAATACCTTAGAAGGATAAAGAAAATATCAGAGACCATACTAAACAGCAGGAACATTTTAAAAGGAATGATCACATGAGCTGTACCAGTAGTAAGATACTCAGGACCATTCCTAGGATGGACAAAGGAAGAACTCCAGTCAATGGGCCGGCGAACAAGGAAGCTTATGACGATGCATGAAGCATTACACAACCAGAGATGACACGGATAGACTATACGTGAACAAGAAAGAAGGCGGTAAATGGCTCATCAGCATCCAGGAATGTGTCAAGAGGGCCAAAGCAGATCTAAAAACGTATGTGCAAACAAACAGTGAAGACATAATATAGAGTGCCCGAAGTAGCGCAACGAACAACCAAAAAAAAAAAAATGAAAACAATGGAGCAGCACAGCTAACAAGGAATGAAAAATGGGAACAGAAGAAACTATACAGAGAATTGAAAAAAAACATTAACCGAATGTGGCAGATGAGATATCATGGTCATGGCTACTAAAACTAAAACCTGGAGAGAAAACCATAATCGCTCATAATGGCAGCACAAAACAAATGCATCAGAGCAAACTATATCGAAACAAATATCGACAGAACACAGACAAACAGCAAATGTTGTCTATAAACCGCATAAATAGTGAATGTTGTCCATTAGCCTAGAAGGAACTTAAATACAGACATGATAGAGTAGCAGCAATGATATACTGGGAACTGAGTGAACGAATAAGATTTAATCGTGCAGAAAAGTGGTACCTGCACAAACTGGAGTTAGTCCAAGAGAATGGAAACCACAAACCACCAAACCGACCACCCCATAGAAGCGGAAAGACCGTCCCTAGTAATTGTTGACAAGAAGAGGAAAAACCACCAAATAATTGACTTGGCCGTGCCTGCAGACCACAGCAAAAATAGAAAAGAGAGTGAAAAACTGAAAAAAATACAAGGACGTGGCAAGAGTACTGAAAAAGGCGTAGAACATGAAAGTCAGGGTAGTACCAGTGATAGTAGGTGCACTTGGAATCGTACAAAAGAAACTGAAGGCAAGATTGAAAGAACTAAGGATAAAAGGAAGGATCGAGACAGTGCAGACCACAGCACTGCTAGGGATTGCACGAATACTGAGGAAAGTGCTAGAAATAGGATATATACGACCCCAGCTGTTAGCAGTGGCCTAACAGAGATATGAGGACGGGAAAGAAGAGAAAAAAAATTAACATACCACAAAAGGTGGTGGAGGTACGAACCACAGCGCTGCTGTGATAGGTGAGAGAGAGATGAGATGTGGGTTGGAAACCTGTGGAGACTCACTCAGCCTTCAGTGGTAACCACCGGGCAACTAGTGTGAGACTGTAAACCATAGCACTGCTGTAGACTGTGTGAGTGTGGAGAAGAAGGTTGGAGACCCGAGGAGATTTGGTATCACTCAGTCTCCAGCTGTGGCCACCAAGCACCTCTGTGAAAATGAATAACAATAATAATTATAACGAATAAAAATTGAAATATAATTACGGATCGCCCCGGAATGTAAACTGGTAAACGAATGCCCAATCTTAGGAATGGAGTACAAACACAGATTTCACTTGGAATACACTAGACTACCTAACAGCATAAATACATTTACATTTATTATAGGATCGGCACTTCTTTCTTTAGATTTCACAGGAAAATTGAAATTTATATTAAAAACAACTACTTGTGAAAACCTTTTCTAAAATTGTCCATTATGTGTTGACGAGGAATTGCCTATGATAACGTTTAAGTAGGAGAACAATTTAAAAACTTTAAATCAGAAATACGGGTAAAATGTAGAAACGGGGAGCATTCCAAAAGAAATAAGAGAAACATAACTTTACGAGTCTAAAACTTGAAATAAAGTAAAAAAAAACCTATCACCCCCACTCGCTCTATCTCTGTCAATCACACACACACACACATACACACACACACACACACACACACATATATATATATATATATGTATATATATATATATATATATATATATATATATTCTATTTAGGGATGTGAGAGAGATAAATCTATTGTCTTAATCTCCTGAAAAAACAGATAGAGCCGTTACCAAGTCTATGTGAACTACCTTATTACTGTTAGATTAGTCAATGCTGTGGTCAAATTTCCATCCATTCCAAAATATCTACCTTGCGAAACATATCGAATTAACTCTGTAAATGGGACTTTTCGAATTTAATCCGGTAACTATGCATCATCGCATCGAGCGCTCTGGAATAGAGAATTTTTGTAAATATGTATTGCCTCTATGAATTTTTTATCATCAAACCCCGTCTGACTGTCTTCCCTTCTCTAAAAATCGGGATATATATATATATATATATATATATATATATATATATATATATATATATATATAACGCCTCTCTATTCAGGGTTGAGCATTCTTTAAGTGAGATAACTCGTCCATTGTAAGCTTATGCAATGCTCTTCCAAAGGAATACGGCACTCTGGTGGACGAGGAATCTAAGAAGCTAAATAAATATATCGCTGAAAATCCAGCCTTACTGACAGTCCAGTTCCTTGGCCCAGCGAAGGTTTCAATCCTGCCCCGTGGTACTAGATGGGATAATGGATTGTCTATAGCCACACTGAAGAGTTGTAATACAATAAAACAGCCGTCTGTGGATGACTCTCTCTCTCTCTCTCTCTCTCTCTATATATATATATATATATATATATATACTTTCCCATATATAAATATATGTACATGTACGCACAATTTCCGGTATATATATAAGAAAGCTATTCTGAAATAAATGAGGATGATAATGATCCTATTAGAAAATTCAGACAACTTAAGACTATTAATTGACTTTATTATATTAATGCTAGTTTCAAACAAAGAATATGCAGTGGAGTACGAATCCGTAAGGAAGAAATATAGCTCTATGTCTAAGTCTGAATAACGACAGCTGGTTAGCTCTCATAGCTCAATTAATAAGTTCTTTAACCGTTTTTACAAATGCTTGATGCAATCTCGTCGGATATTCATTCTCTAACTTTCATCAATGCTACTCTTTCGACGTCTTCGAGTGCAAAAACGATCTAAACGTTGCAATAAAAACACACAATAAAACTGATATACAAAAGAACCTCGTCAAAAATTAATGATATGAAATGAAAGGTTTTTGGACGTCCTATGGTAAAATATAAGAGCTCACGGGAAGCAACAAGGTGCAATGAGAAGCGAAACAAAAATATCATTGATTACCGACAACAAACAGCAAACCCAGCACTAATCCTGAATTATTTAATTAAATATCATGAACATCTGCATCAAAGTCTCTAGGTGTGATGCAAATTAATCACCAGTAACGAACTTTGCACATGAAATATAATATATATATATATATATATATATATATATATATATATATGAACGAAGCCATTTGCTGTATTTATCGCATTTCACACAATTATATTAGTTGACGTGAAAACGTTTTGCGTTAGCCGAGCACTTCAAACGTATTTTGGGCACTTAAAAAGACTTATTTGCACGGTCAATCTGAACATCAGAGCTACCAGAGAGAACTTAGAAAGCAACAAGGCAGCGAGAATAAACAGTGACCGGGCGCCGACACTTGCAATCAACAGTTACTTCGGCAAATCCTAGTTTTTAAAACAAAGCATTAAGAGATTTCGTCTTGCGGCTTACCTATCAGCCGAGAGGTTTGCTGGCAGCGAATTCAGATTGGTTCCATTTGGATTTCGACTATTTCAAATCGAGTGAATGGACGAGCAGGTTGTGTCTGTCAATGTGGTGATTGGTAAACGTTAATACACGTACAGCCCTTGGCAAAGATCATGGAATCACCACATTTACAGAGTGTTTATCCATCTGTTTTGCTTTATAGCATATAAGAAAATCACAGATAAGACACAAAATAATATTTTTTTAACAGCTGAACATTTTGGCTCCGTGATTCATACCTGGAACAAAATAAGATAGAAGTATTTAACTAATGAAGCATATTTCCAAGATCAAATAAGAGGAATTTTCGTATCAGTCAATATCGAGGGGATAATGGAATCATCCATTAGAAATCACAATTATTATTTTGCTGATTCGTCTTGAGCTTTCATGATTGCCTGAATTCTTTGAGGCATGTGCTTCACTAATGAAAAACAATACTCTCCATCAAGCTGGTTCCATCTTTCTTTAATAGCAGTTGGCATATCTGCATTGCAGGGTGGATCCTCAATTAGATTGAAATTCAGATTGTTTGCCAGCCATGTCTTTGAGTTGATAAAGCTTTTCTTGAAATGAAGCTTCAACTCTCTTTGCTCTGTTGAAAGATGCACTACCATCCTGAAAAATTACTTCTTCATCAACAAACCAGATTCCTATCGATCAAATGAGCAAAATGTATTACATTTCAATGTATTCCCGTACATTGAATATTGAAGTCACAGTTGCTAACACCTTGGTGTTTTACCTGATATGCAATCTTATATCTCTACATTTTTTTTTTTCTTTATCTTTTTTTCTCTGTGAGAAAACTCCATTTCATTCAACAGACTTCTCACAGTTCTGTCAGAAACATTGACTCCTGTTTCTGTCGATTAATTTTTCATTTGTTATTTACTCACACATTGTTTTCTATCCTTTGATATCTTCTCTTGCCTAACCGATCATTTTCCCTTTTATAACGGTCCAATTTTCTCAATGCTTGAACCAAATTTTAGACACATCTGACTGGGAATCACCAACATTTTTTGCCACACTCCACGTTGGAATTTTTTTTTTAACGGGTTTTATAACCCTTTCTATTGTTTCAATTAAGATTCCTCTTGTTGGAGCCATGTTTCCTTTTGATTAACCAAGTGTAAGAGCTCATCAAGGTCTGCAAATACTCTTTTATGACTGCAAACTAATTTGCATCGTAAGACTTGAAGAGGTATTTATTTTGAAAATGTAAATTACAAGGGGATTCCATCATTTTTCCTCTACAATGACTTGATATGGAAAAATATTCTATCAATTTAGATAATTTAATCCAATTTGTTTTGGTGTATTTCTCGAAGCGAGAATATTCAGCTATCTAACAAACCTGAAAGAAGAAATCAAGGGTAGAATCATTTCAGGATGGCAAACTATCGGTAGAGCAAACTAAATTTTTAAGAAAGAGAAAATCACATTAATTTAGAAAAGAAGGTTATACAACCGATGGATTCTCCCGACTGGCACCTATGGAGCAGAAAAGGTGGATTCTAACCAAAAGATTGAATCTCAAACTGAGAACCATGCAACGTGTAAATGAAAGAATCATACTCAACATTACATGAAGAGATTACAAGACAGTGCTATATATAAGAGAAAAAAAAACAGGAGTCAGAAATGTCATGGAATCCATCAAAAAACTCACATGACAATGGGTTGGTAACATTGCTAGAGTGTCAGACAACCACATTGGTCACAACGTGGATCCTCTGATATGATATGCGAAACTGCGGCTGGTAAAATATAAGATGGTGTGACGAAATAGAAAAGTTCAGAAAATATTGGCTCCCCGATGTCCATGATAAAAAGGCCTGGCAAACCCGGGGGAAGGTCTATGTTCGACGACGAGCAGAGTTAAAAAGCCAATGCTGCTGCTGCTGCTGATGATAATGAAGTAAACAAAAAAAAAAAAAGGCCGTAAATGTGGTGATTTCATAATTCTTACCAGCGCTTGCAGAGATATGCTTAACACCCTCGTACAAGTGCGTGGAAGTGCGTGCACACATAGACATAAACACACACACACACACACACATATATATATATATATATATATATATATATATATATATATGTATATATATTGCCAATGGACTTTACGCAAGGCGTAACCTAAACTACTGCTAACAAAATGGTGTCTCCTAATATTAGCTTTGTATTTTATGAGTACGTGGATGATAATCCCATTGTCGACGATTTTTGAAAAATTCGCTCGTATAACTGTCAGTAGATACAATTAGTTGATCATAGTCAACTGTATACAATGTTTAATAATTGTATTTTTGAAACCTGTATTTAATTATTCTACATTTTATGTATAAAAATGCAAATGAAGTCTTTTGATTAAAATCTTGATAACATGTATGCAGGTATGAAATGCCACAGACGGTACTCAAACTATCCGATGGCAAGACATATACTAACATTGGATATATGCATGGAATATATTTTGATGATAATCCCAGATGGAAGGAGATATAGCCAAAACGAAGTGGGCGAGTTCACAGAGAATCAAAAAGAAAATAATCACACCGTTTATCATGAATACAAACTGAATAACCAGTTCAATGGACGGGTATAGCAATTTAAAGTAATATAATATATGTTTGAGTTTGTGAGTCAGGCAGATTCTTCCCAAGATTGGCTCAACCTCTTCCTCCTCCTCATCATCATCCTTTCAGCGCCCATTTTTGGAATAACACTTTTCTCATGATTCGTCAGACCTCTCTATCATGGGATCGCGGAGTCAGGACTTTCTGAACTTGTCGATTTCAACAGGCCATCTCATATTTAGTCGGCCACGGTTTCGTATGTAATCCCTAAGGATCCAATTTGTGAGTCATGATGTCCAACTGTTGCTCTAAATTCTTGCAACATGACCAGCCCATAGTCATTTGAGTTCTCTAATGGTTCCTATGATATCTCTGATTCCCGTTTTATCTCCGATGTACTGTGCTGTCTTGTGATCTCTGAGTGTTATGTTGAGCATGATCTTCTCTGGTACACGTTGCGTGGTTCTGAGTTTGAAATTCAATCTTTTGCTCAGTATCTGTTTCAGCTCCATGGGTGACTATCGGAACGATGCATTGGTTGTATAATCGTTCTGAATCTATCTCACCTCATTTGACGATTCGTTGGTTTTAATTGGATTTAGTTATTTTTCAATCCCATCTTCTTTTTCTCAATTTTATTTACAAGAAATATCATTTTAGATTACAAGCAGAATTGTATAATGGATACGTAAATTTACCATATCTCACCATGCATTGTTTGACATATACTCTGTCCAAGATTCGCCAGACCTCGTTATCATGATCCTTGCGGAGTCAGTACTATCTGAACTTGTCTACTCCGTCACGCCATCTCATATTTTGCAGGTTTCGTTTATGTTCGTGTGATTTTAAGCGATGAAAATGGGGGATAGAGACTATTTTCATCTTTAAAAGTCATTGAAATTCACTGTCTCAAGAAATCATTTATACGTTTGCAGTAAAACATGAAGCTCTAAACATTTGGTTCATAACCTATATCTTAATTTTATAAGTATATACAGCTTAGAAGAGATGGAAAACTTTACTAATCTTTCAATTACTTTTTTAAGGTGCGCAATTTTATTTGGTCTTCCGGTACATATCTGTTATTTGGGCTCTCTATGAAGTCTTAATTCGATGAGATATGAAAAAGTGGACTCGTAACCTCAAGTTGTGGAAAAACAATAAATCATTTGTTGCTCACGTTCCCAGGGGCAAGGATATTCGACTGTAGTTTTCCCAGATTTCAACTGGATTGTTCTGGCTATCAAATGTATATTTAAAAATGTTATCTTCAGAAATCTCAAACAACAAAAAACAAAACAAGAAGCGTTTGCCACATTTCTGGTGCCTCGAATATATCAACCACATGGGGTTGGACAGCTAATTCCAGAATGGTCTCTTGCTTTTCAAAATCTAAGAGTATTTCGTTATCCTGTGATTAATGTGTCAATAACTAATTTGCATTCCTCAAAAGATTCATCTGAACACTTCTAATCTTCCTTAATTGCTTTTGTTAGTTCAGAGAAGTTTCCAATGAGCAAGGCAGGATCTAAGAACGTCAGCTTCTTTGTAATTGCTTCAATATTTTGTCACAAGTCATATACAGATCTACACTTACGATGCAAAAAAAGTTTCAAGTCCGTTTGCTTTGTAATTGTATCACTTAAAAACACCACATTTCAGTGAAAATCACACGAGGTAATCCATAATGCAGATTCATTTATTTAAAAAAATTTATTCATTAAATTTTTACTAAAACCTCTCCTTGCAATAACCAGGGTACTTTGGAATGAAAGGACAAAGCCTTACTCATCGTTCATTTTGAGCATTCGTCGGGTTGTGTTGTATATGTTCGAACATAGTTCACAATACAAATAACCTTCTCTTAAGATTCATTTGGAATAGTTGATTGGGCACTTTGATTTTCCTGAGGCAAAAAACCCCAAAAAACAATGAAATAAAATCAGAGCATGTGAATAAAAAAGTTCTTCTTCAAGATGAGCAATATATCATTGGTACGTTACTGTCATAAAGTGTTTCCTCTCCACACTCACTTGCAAAGTGAAATTTAGTCCACCTTCACAGCATATGTCTTACGAATTATTTGGAACATCAATTGTTCATGCATTTACTTTTAGTGTACCCAAAGGAAGTAACTCTTCATATAAATGAAAATTTCCAGTTAAGACACGAACAAAATACTCGCTGTTAGATTCATTCAGTTTTAACAAATGTTATACAGTTTCCTTTAGGATGATTGTTTTTTTCAAGTTAGTCTTTTACGTTACAGGTCTGCATTTGTTCGTCTTGAAAGAGGTATTCATGTATATATATATATATATATATATATATATATATATATATATATATATATATATATATATATATATATATACATATACATATACATTTATTTATGTTAACCTTATCAGGGTGTAAACATAGTATAACTCCAGTTTTGCATCCTTTCGGGATCTAGCAGCCTTAAATGGCTTTCCTTTTTTCAAAGAAAATAAGCTACTTTATAAACTTCTGTAGTAGCGTTTTCTCGGTGTTACAATGATTTAAATAATCGTTCTAATTCCCTCAATGCAATCTTTCTAGCTTAGTATATTCATTTTCCTTATGAGTTACATGATGCTCGTGTGTATTGTATTGCTTTATTGCTAAATTTGCAGTATCACAGAACAAGCAAGTCATTCTTTCTTCATCAGGGATGAGATAATATTACGATTCTCGATCTTCTTCTTTCAGGGTTCTTCTAGACTTTTTGTTTATGATGGGAAGGAAAATCTAATAAAAATCAAATAGTGGACACTAATCCATAAAAAAACGAAACAAATACGTACGACTCACCTGGAGATAGATCCGTTAACACCAAATGATAACTAATAATAATGATCTAACTCGGTACAAAATTTTATTTCAGCTTGAATTTTTACGTAAAACATAAATTAGTAACTATTCATTCGTAATTTCTGACAAATGTTAAGGAAAAAAAATCAGAATTTCTTCAGCAAGACCGTAGGAGGCTGCACATAATGGTCTTGAATGCTGCATGTGACCTTATGGCTGAACTTCCCCGACCGTTCGTGTGAATGATGATTCCATGAAAAAGGCTCACATGGTAAAAGCTAACATGAAAATTCCCAACGATAGAAAAAGAAAAGAAAAAAGGCTCAGAGTCATAAATACACACAGGAAAAAAGACCACTTGGAAAAAAAAAAGTCCACAATGAAAATAAATTTTTTGTGTTTAGATAAGGCCTTACATTAATTCAGATTCATATTTCGGGAAGCAAAAGCTCTGCTTACAAGAACATCCTTTTCACGTAGATATTCGGTCAAATATGTTTGATTATTTTCTGGGGGGGGGGGACCATTATGTCTAAAACTATCCTTCTCCAGTAAAGGTCACTTGGTACATTATTGGGGTAATTAGACCCTTTACCAAAGTAAATTTCATTTGATGAGGTCCCATGCCTGGCGTGATCAAAGTTGAAGATGTACTGCGAGTCGCCAGTACTTCGCTAGCAAAGCTTGGAAAACAATTTTTTGCCAGTCTCACATATTTACTAATTGCTTCACGTACGTAATAAAAAATGGATTGATTGTATCAAAAATTCTGGAACATTAGATTTTGTTAAACTTTGCATTTCTCAATAAGTAAAATACAGTTTTATTCAATAACAACGTTTAATAAATATTCATGAAGAGTAAAGAATTTTCAAATATTCGACAACATTTATCCATGAAACGAGTTTTTTAAAACATTCCAAAATATTATTCTTTGCGCATGTTTCTATTTGTACAATCTTAAAGACTACAAAATATATATGATTAAAAAAAAATCATTTTTAGATTTGTTGCATCAAACAAAAATCATTTTTAGATTTGTTGCATTAAATTTTCCCGATTCAGTTCAATTCCTACAACTCAGAAAGAGGTTCAACATATAATTTCAACTGATTTAATTTATCCATGCAGGATGTACCTATGAACAAAATATGCACACCAGAAAGATCCTGTTGGACGAAATATTTCATGCACACAAAAATCATGGAAGGTGTGTAGATGAAAATGTAAAAATTGAAAATACGTACAAAGTAAGTATTTCAAAGTCCTACATCTTTATCTTGCCCCGAATTTCTGTTTTTTTTATCTAGCTCTAAATTTGTACATTTTTTAAATCTTGCTCCAAGAAGTATATACTATTTCATTGAAAGTATAATCAAACAAAATGATATTTAGAAATAACGCAAATAAAATTAAACGCATGTCAATCGTTCCTCGCTGCACAATGAATTCGTTTGTTTACAATATTTTGAATCTGAACTTAGATCAATCCAAAGCACAACATCATATGAAGGTCTAGACACAATTGCCTTATTCCATTATTGCGTTAATTTTTGTTTGGTTATGCTTTCATATGAGATAAAATCATTCTTTTTCACAAAAATTATAACCAGAAAAATAACTTTGTGTGGGCTTTTATCATGTGAGCGTTTTCCATGCAGTCGTTCTCAGAATAAAATGTATGTAACTTCAATTGCAATCCATTAAAAATGATTGAATATATTTGTCCAAATAACCACGTAAAAAGACTGGTTTTGTAAACTGAGCTTTTGGTTTCCGAAAGATCAATCTGGATTTATGTGGAGAGTTATTTAAACTAAAAAAAAAAAAAAAAAAAAAATGGGGGGGGGGCTTTTTTCACACGTATGAGGTTTCTGCCATATGTGCTTTTTATGGGTGCTTTTTGTGTGGAATTTTCCTGTGTGTCTTCTTTCATGTGGGCATCTTTTGGGCCACCGTAAATATATATATATATATATATATATATATATATATATATATATATATATATATATATATGTATTTTTATGTTTAAGCTTCACCATCTTTTCATAATTCACAAAATTTCCATTTGTCCATCAGTGCAAGTACGATTCAAGAACGGACACCGAACTTTTGTTTTTCACAAATAGGACCCAAGAGTTTTTTTTTTTGTTTTTTTTTTGTTTTTTTTTAGCAAGATGGCTTTTGGAAAGAACTTTTCTCTGGTGGGTTCAGTTTACAACGTAAATTTTTGCCAAATATCTGCATCTTGTGTATCTGTTTATTTTTGCACATGTGTGTGCATGAATATGTGTGTGGCTGAACAGGCCATTGTAGTTTCATATAGGTGTGTTCAAACGAATGCACCTCATTAGAAACATATAACTCCATCTAACGAGGAGAGCTGACACTACCTTACTAGAAATATGAGGACCATTTCTTTAAATGTGTATATCTGTGTGTAAATATGTGTGCATATATTTGAATGTGCGCAAATACATGTGTGTATACATGTACAGGTGTATTTGGATGGATGCCTATGTATGTAGGTGTATATACGTAAGTATATGTGTGCATTTATATGCATGCGTCTTAAGAATATATTTGCATGTGCATATATATGTATATATATATACATATACGTGTGTGTGGGGGTGTAGCAGTGCATATGTTTGTGCCCATGTATGTATTTAGTACCTGTATGTGTGTGTACATATATATGCATTCGTTTTGGTTCTGTGTAAGCGCTCATATGCATGAGTATATATGGATATGTAGGGTGTATTTTTATGTGTATGTATGTACTTGTATGCATTAGAATGCATTTATTGTGCATGAAGTGTGTATATACATAGGCATGATGGCATCTTGGGAGGCTCTTATAGACTTCCTCTCGTATCGACATCTGTATGCATATATGCATGTATTTATATATGTATGTATGTGTCTGTATTCATACATGCATATATGTGTAAATGTAAATGCATGTTCACATGTATGTTCGTGATTATGCCAGTCTGCGTATACGTATGTGTGTTTGTGTGCATATGTTTTATATATATATATATATATATATGTATATATATATATATATATATATATATATTTATATATATATATATATATATATATATATATATATATATATATATATATATGTAGATAGTATTATATAGAGAAGGTATTAATTAGCATTCTCAAGTTAACCTAACTCATCTCTCACGTTTTTCTCTTTTGACGTAATTATGAAATTTATCATTATTTCAATAATCTGTTTACTCTAAACATCCACAACATTATAATTAGTCTTTTAAATTCTGGTTACGCACATGTATGTGTGTGCAAATATATGATGTATATGTGTATGTGTACATGTAAGTTTGTGATATGTGTGTATGTATGCGCGTATGCGTGAATATATGCGCGTATGTTTATGTGTATGCATATACTGTCGTTTCCTGTAGACTCAAGAACCAAGGAGGGATGTGGGCAACAATCATCATCACCATCATCACCAATCATTTATCGTCCGTTTATGTGTTGGACATAGACTTTCCCCAGGATTCGCCACATTTTTCTATCGTTGGCGTTGTGGAGCCAGTATTTTCTGAATTTTTCTAGTTCGTGTCTCCATCTTGTATTTTGCCGGCCTCAAGTTTGCATGTGATTCCTGGGGATCCATGTTGTTAGTCGTGATGGCCATCAGTCATCTGCCATTCTTGCAATATGACCTGCCCATTCCATTCAAGTTTTCTGAGATGCCTTGGACCCTGAATTACTGGGCTGTCTGATACGTGCATTGCATGCTTCTCAGTTTGCAGGTCTGTCTCTTGGTTAGGTTCCATGTTTCAGTTCAATAAGTGACTATCGGAACCACCTCTTAAATGTAAGGCCTTTCTCCTCACTAACCATGCCTTGATATAAATTTAAGAAAAAATACGCCATGGGTGACAGATTTATCACAGGATCCCTCTCAGACACTCATTCTTCTCTTTGTCAGAGAAATCTTTTCTGTGTCCCAAGAATTATCTCTTTCATTCATTGGGTTTTTCCCGTGGAATACTAGTGCCATTATATACATATATCTTAAAATCAGTTTAGTGTCCAAATCACAGATAGAATTGTCCCAGCTTCATTTTGTATATTCTTCAGAATGGACGGCCATTTGACCTTCACCTTTCATCTTACAGCTGGGGTACATTATGGAATACTTTGATTTTTTGTAACCTTTGATACAATCACGGCCTCCGGTATTAGAGATAGTTCATCATCAATAAACAAATATCTGGTCTATATTGCTAAGAATTCTATTTTGTTAGCATTTCTCCACTGAATAATTGCCCAGAAAGCTTGCTGTTTATCAAGGCACTGTCCAGCAAAGAGCAGTGATTCCTTTTCATGTTCTTTTTTTTTTTTCAAAATCAGCAATAAGATCTTTCTTGGCTCTCGCTCAAACTGTAAACTAGGTGGAGGATCTGTAATCTTATGGGGCTGCTTTGCTGCCTCGGGTGCTGGAGGCCTGTGTCGTGTCAAATGAATCATGAAATCAAAGTATCACCACGATGTTTCATTAAAGAATGTGCAACCCAGTGTAAGAAAACTAGGTGTAAGTCAAAGATCATGATTTTGCCAGCAAAATATGGAGTCAAGTACACTTCTAAAAGCACTCAAAAATGGTTTCAAAAGGATTTTAAATAGGATTGCGTAAGGATTGATTAAAGCAAATAATGCAAATTCATGAAAATAGTGACATGGTAAAATCAGTGCGGATCGAACCCATCAATAATGATCTGTGACACCATATTACAAACCATTACTCAAGAAGCATGAAATAGAAGAGTCAAACCAAAGTGGAGTTAGAATGATAGTGTCGGACATCATTACCACTTATTATCTTTGGGTACCTCAAACTTGTACTCTTGTTATCGACTAATCTAGATATAATAAACATATATGTCATATTTCATGTTGTGTAACGTGTACCTTCTAATTAAATTAAGTACCCAAAGAATTACTTCCGTGTGTGTGTGCGTGCATACATTATCATTAGCCATCATAAGCGTGCTAACCTCTGCCATATCTCACCAGCACACCTTTCCTCACTATTTTCTGCCTGGCTTTCAATACTTCAGCATTTTTTCTTTGGAGCTTGAATTTCATATTTTTGCCTTCTTTCAATATATGTTTAGAGTATGTTTCTTTTATCTTTCATAGGATTTAGTCTAAATTCTGTTTGTGCATGATATCTAATGCGTATTATACGATATGATCATAAAAGAAATAATGCCAACTGTTTTAATAAAATAAACATAATACGTCCTTGTATGAAAATAATACCGATACCACTTACTAAGCTTGGTTCACCGCAAAGACACGAGTGTTCAGAACCCGGTAGAGATGAAACTCAATGGTCTGCTAGAATAACCAGTTAACCATTAATCGACAACAAAGCGCACGTGAGAATACATCGGTTGCTATAGATACAGAAAGGAAAGGAACTTTTTTACTATTCAGTGTGTTTATGAAAGGATCTATAACTTGGAGATATTTGGCAAGTGTGGATTAGTATAGACCAACAGAAATGGAGAACCCATAAGAGATTAACAAAGGCTTAGGAGACATGTTTACGAATCACTACAGCTCGACATGTTCTGAAGGTATGCAGCTTGAATGCAAATGAAAACAATAGGTTTTGAAAAGCGCCCTTGTGTTTGTGTGTTGGGTTTTAGGTTGTGTATGTGAATAATCACGTGCAACTCGGCTCGCGTACCTACATTTTTAGCTGTGCCACTTATTTTCTCCCTTAACGAATCAACAAAGTGCCTCTGTGTTTATGACGTAATCAATTGGACTACTTCCACTGGTTGACTTGCTATTGGTGGTATTTTTCCGTGCCATGACAAGCGTTCTTTAATAACAATAGCATACCTATACAGCTTTTTCAATTATGTTCGAGTCATATGTCGAGGATGGAGAACTATCGACTGCCAAAGACCTTCTTTTTGGAGATCAGTTTATGGCCAGTACAGAAGCCCCCTCCACTGGAGAGATACGGGAACCCTGAAATGGCACCTCATCTCCTGCAGCATCGACCTGTAAAGTTGGACAAAAAAGGCAGCTGATAGGAATTCCTTACGATCAAGGTCTACCAAAATACAGTGCCGAAACCGAACAGGAGATTTTTGAATATTTTGATTCCATTTTTAATGGCCAGAATCGAGAGAGGGCTACATGATGTAAAGTTGGAAAAAGGATAAAGCGTCACGTCCCTAAAAAGACAACCACCGACTGGTGACGATCCTAGCAAGTCTCGTTGAGTACCAGGATTTTATACCGACAAGTTTTCATAACAACTCCTGATGGTAGGATACAAGTTCACCAGATGAATATCTCCACTTTAATCACAAAGCTCAGAGTGTACTCAATTAACCTTTGAGTGCACAGAGAAATTTATCCTAATGCATTAATTTCTATATTCTTTGCTCATACCGAACCCTGCGTGTAAGACAGATATGGTAACCATAACACTATCTGAACAGACTGCCTGTTTAGTTACGGAACCAAAATGCGATAAACCAGATGTACTCTCTGTGTAAAGCAGTTTTGATTAAGAAGAATTCGTAGTGATTGGGATGGATCGCAAAGAACAAAGAAGAACAGAAAAGAACGAGGTGTAGCATAATATCCAAATCTTGTTGAGTTGGAAACGGAAAGTCTGAACAATTCATAATCAGTTGAGGGACAGGAGATGAGAAAACAGAAATCTGCATACCTTTGATGACTGGTCTTCACTACATATTTCCACTGTGGTCAGAACATCAACTAGCAAGTACATGCACTAGTAAATTAATTCACTCGAGGTCTTTTATATACTATAAACGAAGAAAGGTTTCTTTCCTATCCAATATAATGGCCTCATTGTGCTCGCTTCCTTGTTGATGCTCATGGGCGACCTCTTTAAATATATCTACGTTGTGTCTTTGTATTGTCCTCCTCTCTTTCTTTCTTATCCCCCCCCCCACATGTCATCAACTTCAACAAAACATAATTGGCTAACGATCAGCCACCACGTGCCGGGGGCTTTCCAAGGGAACGACTGGCCTTTTCGAATACCTTTTTCTAACAGGAAACTTCTTAAATTCTTCAAACCGGCCTGTTACATCCCTAATTTCAATTGGCCAAATTTAGACATGCGACCGTTAGAATTTAATTGAATTCGTATGTCCGAACTCTGGAAGACATACAATGCTTATAACCACAAGGATCTCACTTCTGGCTTGGCAAAGAGAAACCTTTCTTCTTTCTTGATGAGTCCTTTTGACTGCCAACGCTAACGACCGTATCTGTGCGTGTGATAGCACACAGTCACTCCTCACACGACCCTCTGGCTTTGACCATTCAAATAAGTACACACGCATATAAACACACGCAAATACACACACACACATATACGTGTGTGTGTGTGTGTATGCGTGTGTGTGTGTGTGTGAGTGTGTGCGTGTGTTCTAAAGCAATCTGCTATAGACCAGCAGTTTTATCAGAGTCAAGTGAAAACCCAGTTTGCTTAGATCTAAGAGTTAATTTTCATTTTAGGGGTCAAAATCATGCAGAATTTTTTTGGTTGCTTGGGGGCAATAATCGATTTTTAATTTGTTTTTCATTTTGGTGGGGGGTTAGGGTGAAATCCAGTGGTCGGAATCCACACAGGGTGATCTTTTTTTTTACTCAGAAGTGACTGTTTATCAGGGGTCAAAATCTAGAAAGGTGATTTTCCCTACCGAGAGGGAACGTTTGTTTTCACTTTTGGGGGACAAAGTCGAGGAGGTGGGGTTTCTTTTACTTTTAGGGTTTAAAATCGAGGGAACCTTTTTTTGTTCTCAGTGTTCAAAATCAAAAAGTATTTTTCTTTTAGGGGTTGAAATCTGAGGGAATCTTCTTTCTTATTTTTGGCTGTCAAAATCTAGGGGGAGATTTTTTTTCACTTTTCGAGGGCAGAATCGACAGGAAGAATTTAGTCAATTTTGGCGGACAAAAACGAAGGGGAAGTTTTATTTTTCACTTTGAAGGATTAAAAGGAAATTTTCCCTTTTAGGGGTCAAAACCGAAGATAAAAGCTTTTTTCATTTTCAGGGGTCAAAATCGTTTTTCTTCCACTTTTAGGAGTCTAAATCGAGAGGGAACTTTTTTTCCCCATTTTTTTAGGTCGAAATCATGTCTTTTCTCTTTTACAGCATTAACCCTTTTTCCATTAGAGACAACATTATTTTTAAACTGGCTCCACTTTTAGGACATTAGCTCTAGTTTTTTCGACAGTAATCCCTCACTCCCTTTTCAACATAACCCCCTTTTTAACATTAGTCTCCTTCTTCTAGGCATTCATCCCTACTTTCATCACTATACCTCTCCTTTTGATTGTTTTTACATAATCATTAAATTAGCCCCTCTATTTTTGCTTTAAACTCCTCTTTTTGGAGATTGTCCTGCCTTTTATAGCATTAACCCCACTTTTTACCGTTAGCTTCAGATGATCTTGTTTTTTTTACATTAGCCCTCTTTTTACATAAGCCCAACCCCCTTTTTCTTCATTAGCCCGTCCTTTATCAAAATTAGCTGCCTATTTTCTGACAGTGTAAAATAGAGGTGATATTGAATTAACTTTAAATCAAAGAAAATTAAACACGATCTGATTTCCATTCATCTATTTTCATACTGCCCAACAGGCGGGTATTCAGTTCAGTATACTATAATCACCCTGCCTTTGCAATTTAACTAGAACATCGGACCAACTAGCATTTACCTTCATAAAATTTCAAACATTTGTATATCCGAAAATGTAATACCCGCGAGGCGAATCGAGTTTTATTTATATATTTATTTTAAGGCCCTAAACGTTTTCTCTTATGTCCACCGTACTCGTGAGCTTAGCAGGGGGATATCTGGAATTTTCATTTCAAAACTATCCCCGGGAAGAGATGGCATAACCAAAGTAATTCCAATGGGCTCTTTGAAGTGAACAGGTTATCTATGAGGGGATGTATTGAATCGTGACTTTTTGACGGAGGAACTGCAGGCAACGTCAGTATTTTACCTACATCTAACGCAAGTGAAGATGGAGAATTATCCCAGATTCTCCGATGTGCATTCAAAGATAATTCTGGTTAGCATGCGTGCACATTTACAAGATGCGCATATTGGCATGTAATTAGAGATACTGCAAAAATATCAGATGCCTATATATATGTATATGTAGAAGTAATCACTGGTATATGTAGATATACTCCTCATATATATATATATATATATATATATATATATATATATATATATATATATATAGTTTCAGTATAGATAGAATTAAATTTTAAAACTCTTTTCTGATTTTTGAGTGCCATATATTGAGCTGAAACGACGATGACAAAGACATACATACAAAAAGAGAAGTAGATGACACTGATTGGTTGTTAATAACACAAATGTTATGATGTCACCTGCTAGCTTGGTATTCCTTAAGTGCGGATGGCGGACACCGGGGGCGCTGCAGTCTATCTGGTCATGAGGTCGTTGAAGCGCTGCGGTTTATTTCGCCACCAGTCCTTGCCATCTTTGTTTTCAAATGCCTTTCACGAGTCAAGGCCTCTCCACTCTTTGTGAAACTGCGGAGTCAAGGCTTATCCACTATTTATATATATATATATATATACATATATATATATATATATATATATATATATATATATATATATATATGGTACAGATCAGGTTAGCAATATAGCATCACATAAAGTAACGGATGATATGTGATGGATTTATTTCGTAGAGTGTTCGATACATTCAACTTTATACTTCGAAAATCAAGTTGTTTTAGAGTAAAGTTGAAAATAAATAATAGGATATGGATTTGCTACACGGACTAGTTCATGTTTCTGACAAAGCCAAGAGAAGGCAGAAACATGAACTAGTTTGTGTAGCGAATCCACATCTTATTATATATATATATATATATATATATATATATATATATATATATATATATATATATATATATATATATATATATACAAGTTCAGTCAATGAATAAACCAGAACTTTTAAAAGTGTGCCAATGATGTATTTAAGGCACCTGTGGCTGAAATATTGATTTGCAGTGACTTTGGCCTTTTTTTATAATAAAATTGGTTAGTTGTTGAGCCACAAAAGCCAGAGCAAACGTGTGTATGGTGCAACAGTTGTTCCTCCTGCCAAGTTAAGTATGAAGGATTTTGAAGAGCGACATGTTTGTATGAAGTTCTATTTCAAATTAGGAAAACCCTCCAGAGACTTTTGTAATGTTTTAACAGCCCTTTGTGGAGTATTGATTGAGTCAAACGTTTCGGTATTTCAAATCGGGAAGGACATTCATCGATATCCAAAATCTGAATGACCTTTCTCGTTGAAAGATTGAAAAGGGAATGCTTTGATTCGTGGAAATCTTCATCTGACTGTCCATTAAGTCTGGGTGATGGAAATCTACAAAAGTTGGTGCCACGTGATTTAAAAAAGATATGATGTAACATGTTTGTTTTTAGATTAACAACAATTTTGGCGAAATTTGAGACAGTTCCCCCTTCCCAATCGTCTTACATTACAGATTTGGCCTTTGCAGATTTTTTGTTCCCAAAGCGGAATTCCACTCTAAAAAAACCCTCGGTTCAAGACCATAGACGAAATAAATGAAAATGTGTCAAGAGACCTGCAAACTCAAAACGACACCCAGAATGCATCCCGGAACTGGAAAAACACAGAGAACGATATTTCGACGGTGGAGGGGGCTATTGTGAAGGAGACAATCTCATAAGATTGTCGGTAAAGTACTAAATTTCTTTTTTCTTTTTGGGTACACACACACACACACACACACACACATATATATATACATATATAAAATGAGTGAATATTTTTTCAATAGTTCATAACATTGCATATTCTGTTTCACTCAGAAAAGTTTTTCATATGTGAAGTGAAACAGGACGTGCAATCTTTAATAAACCATTCAAAAATATTTACTCATTTTATAATCACTCTATTCACGGTATTGAACTTTTTTTGGAGTATTATTGCTTTCTCCCTCTCCCCGTCTCTCTCAATATATATATATATATATATATATATATATATATATATGTGTGTGTGTGTGTGTGTGTGTGTGTTGATAAAAGTAACATTTGGAAGATGAAGAGAAAAACTTGAAAGAAAGCAAATATCTTTATTATCACGTGGACATGTTTCAATGGATTTCGACGGATACCAGCCATCTTATTCAGAGGAAGACTAGTTGCGATTCAGAAAAGATATTGCTGTTCACATGTTTGAGAGTGAGGAAATAAATGAGGATATTTCTGTGCTGTTTGGTTGTTTAATAGGAGCGGGATGGGAGGTGTTTGTATGTGTACTGGTGAGAGTTAAGATGTATTTATAGAGATACCAACACCTCCCCCGTTCTTACTAAACAACCAAACAACAAGATTTTCTCCGAAAAAGATGGCTGGCGCCCGTCGAAATGCATCAAAGCATGTCCACGTCATAAAAAACTTTCAAATGTAACACTTACTTTCTCTAAATCTTTTCTCTTTTACTCTCCAATAACCACTTTCATTAACATTCTGTCGGTTTACAATTCAAACATATGTATATCATCTCTAATTGGTTGTATTTATTATGCGTTGCTTTGTATCTATATAATACATTGAACTTGTTTTTACTGATTAATATTGAATTATAATTTTCAATCACACTAGTCTTATCATTGAAATTATTTTCAAATAAAGTGATATTGATATTGATAGCGGTGTTCACATAACAATTGTTGGATGACGATCTTTGAGTTTCAAGAAAAATAACAGAAATAAGTTGTAGTAAATACGAAAAAGAAATTGATAATAAATGGCAATGCTTTCTTTGATAAATTTGAGAAGTGTTTTAAGTTCAGAGAAGTAAAGAATATTGTAATATGGCTATATTTAAGATGATAAAAGGAATATTAATCTGAAAATAATAATTTTTAGAGAAAGTCACCAGATACGACTGGTAGGAAAATCCAATGTCTGAATAATAATAATAATAATAATAATAATAATAATAATAATAATAATAATAATAATAATAATAATAATGTGAAGAAGCCAAAAATTTGAAGTGTACTGGAAATTCGCCCACATCTTTGTACACATGTCCTTCAGATTTAACTTGTCAGGAACCCTGTCAATAAATGACAACGGTAAGTGCTTTTTTTGTCTTTGTTTCCGCTTCTTTCTATCTCCTTTTCGATGTAGATCAATTCTTTTCTTTTTCCATCTCTGCTCGCATCACTCAGTCTTTCCCATATTTCCTTTTTCTATTTCAACATCTTTTTCGCTGTTTACTTATTGCATTTTCTCCACTTGAAGAAAAAAAAAGCGTAAAGATTGAAATGCCAGTCTGGACGACCCATAGCATGAGATCGTTTCTTACATTTTATTCAGTATTTGTTCAAATAAGAAATTCTTCCCGATTATTTTTCATTTTTGACTCTTTCTTTAATTCATCTGACTTTCCTTTCTTTCTTGTTTCGTTTGTTTTTCGCTTTCCTTCATTTTTCATCCTATATTTCGTTGTCTAATTCCTTCTTTCTGACGCTTTTATCCGTCTATTTTTTCTATTTGTCTTGCTTTCATTCGTCCCTTCTTTCTTCTTTCTTTTACAATCTTTCTTTTTTCTTTCTTTCTGTTCGTTCTTTTCTCTCCAGTTTCTCTCTTTCTTTCTTGGGTTGTTTCCTTCTTCCCTCCTTTCTTCAGTCCTTACTTTTTTTCTTCTTTTTTTCTTTCTGGTTTATCTATTTTCAATTCATTTGTCTGTTTTTTTTTCTTCTGTTTCTTTCTTTTTTCTTCTTCCTCCCTCGATATATTCATTCCCAATGAATCTTTCACTCTTTAATTCAGTGTATTATTTATTCTCCCTTTCGTGTCTTTGTTCCATTCTTTCTTTGAGAGTTTTCTTTCTTCAGTCGCTGATTTACTCATTCTATTTCCTTCCGTTTTTCCCCGTTCTTCTTTCACTTCTATCAGTTACCTTCCACCGGCCTTTTCTTTCCTGTTTCATGCTTTCATTTTTTCCGTTCCAATTATTCTATCGTTCGGTCCTTTCCTGTTTATCTTCCAAAAGACCCCATTCTCTCCTGCCTGGGCCCCTTACCTAATTGTCCATCATTTTTCATTCGGTTTAGTTTTTCTCCCATTGTCATTGACCAGCCTCGTTCGATATGATCTTTCCTCCTTTTTGCCTCATCCAGTCGAGCCAAGAGAGTTTCATTTCCTTGATAATTATAGAACGGCAGATGACAGATTTCGGACTTTATTAAAACTAATGACTTCACATCTCTGGTCAGCAGCTAAAGGCGTGAACGCGTGCAGTTGCAGTCACTGTGCTGGCACCAGTGAATCGGACTCGTGGATTTTCTTTATTGGTTTATTTATTTGATTGTGAGTTGATTTATTTTTACATTTATGCGCGCCCGTATTTCTATAAGGAGATCGTATATGTAGAACTCTATGAATGTATTAGTGTATGTTCAAAGATACACTCATGCTTGTGCACAAACACATTCGTGTGCGCACCAACACACACACACACACACACACACACACACACACACACACACACACACACACACACACACACACACGTGCTCAACTATTACTATAAAGCCTGCGAATGTTTGCTCGTATGCGTCTTATGGTAGGTGAAAGTACTGGGCCCGGGGGGATGAAAATAAGTACCTAAAGAATAACTTCAGGTACCCTTGGCCAAGTGGTTAGTTGAAGGGAAAATGGAATCAACGAGCTGAGTCGAAACCGACTTTAATGATATGCGTTAACTTCGTCTTAGTGCTCTAGGGAGGTCACTAGGATTAAATTATGCAATCGACAAAGAGAAAGTTCCTAATTAAAAACGATTCACAGACAATAATTATGCAAATTCGTATAGTATTTTGGAAATAGATTTATCCCAGACAATTAAAAATAAGTTATAAACACTGAATTCCATTCTTGGTCCTATATTAATTAATGTTTTAACAAATATTTATAAGGGCAAAATACAACTATATTTCATTAATTGTTCGGAAGCAACGATTCTGATAGAATCTACATTCCTGGACAAACAGAAAATTTGCATAATTTTTCTTTATACCCATTGATACAAAGTACAGTGAACTCATTTGATTGCATTCATTCTAGATATTAGGTTACTTCTGCACATAGGTACACCGGTAAGTCAGTTGGATAGTAATGAAAAATAACATTATTTTACTCAATAAATACTTATTCTTCTACATCTTCCTTGTCAATGCCCTTGATTCAGAGGTGAAAATGAATCGCATAAAAAAAATAAAAATTAAACAGTGAAAATCTCTGATCAAAATGCAGCATATAAATTACTTGTCAGGTTACAGAATTGCTGATCAACCATACGAGGAATCATACGCTTAGATTCAACCTTACTGACCGTCCAATTCTGCATAGGGCAGAGAAGGATGCCAGCCTCTGAAGTGAAGGTTTCGATCCTACCTCATAGTACTGGATGAGATAATGGATAGTCTATAGCCACACTGAAGAGTTGTAATACAACGAAATGGCTGTCTGTGGATGATACAATGATTTAATTACATATATATATATATATATATATATATATATATATATATATATATATATATATATATATATATATATATATATATATATATATATATATGGGGAGAGAGAGAGAGATAAATAGATAAATTGAATATAAATGAATAAAAAAAAATAATGACTGCTCTACCAGTGTTGGAGGTGTTAAACTATTTCCCTGAAGATGAGGATGTTTGAGATAATTCTATGGAAATAGAAATTCAACGTTTACAACGCACACTATCTCAAATAGAATAGATAATTAAAGAAAATGGAGTTGCAGCAGGAAATCGAACCTGCCACCGATAGGTTGCAAGGCACTAACCTTTATTCTATTTACATTGTCTGAATTGTATGATATATTAGCCATGTAACAACGGGAAATCATTTTAGATTAGTTTCTCTATTATGTTACACAATCTATGATTCATTCTGTCCGACCGATATGTCAATTTCTTCAACACGCACACACGTGCACACACACACACACACACACACACATATATATATATATATATATATATATATATATATATATATATATATATATATATATATATATGATATATATATGATATATATATAGATATTTATACATACATATGCACTGGGATTGTGCCAGTGAAAATGACAGGATTTTTAATTTTATGTATGGGTGAATTATACGTATATATGTATACATATATTGTATTTATTTATTTATCAATTTATTTGGAAGAATTTTGTCGGGAATAAGCTAAGAGATATCTTAGAAATATTCGTGATTATTTGAAAAAGTCACTTTCATTCATTTTTCTCTTTCTTTTTAATATGATATCAATGCGTCAAACTCATTCAGAACAATGATAAATCATTTTGAATGTTCATTACATTGTAATAAATCAGCTGTCAGTTTGGAAGGACTCATCAAAATGTAGCAACTAAACTCATCACATCGTTTTAAAGGCACATATGTGTGGGACATGCTTTACACTAATGAATCTTGTCTTGCTTATCATTCTTTCTTATGTGCCTCTCTCCCTTGTAAGAGTGGGCACACACAGACACAGAGCCTCACCAGACCTAAAATCTCGTATGTTACGTTACTTTACTGAATATCGACGATGTCAGTCGCAGTCTGAACTCTTCCTACACGTTCATAACGTGATTGTTCGTTTGACAATCATTCTTTCTGAAAAGTTCGTCTCTACCTCTCTCCCTAAATCTCACCTCCAATAGCAACAATAAAGCACTTTCCGGGAGAAGACAGGAGTTAGAGAAATCATAGAATCCATCAATAAACTCAAATGGCAATGGGCTGGCTGTGTCGCAAGAATGGCAGACAACCGATGGACATCGCGACTCACAACATGGATCTGTAGAGATCACGCGTGCAACCGAGGCTGGCAGGACATCAGATGGAGAGACGAGCTGATAGGGAGTTGTGGCGAATCGTGCGGAAGGTCTATGTCCAACGACGGACGTTAAGAGACTGATAATGATGAAAGCTGCAGTGCTGAACTCCTTTGCATATAGTGCTGGGCCGTCTACCACCTTATTTTAGTCTACTCGAACGCTTCCATCAGCACTGTCTCTACACTATAATTATAATGCAAACTGATGCAAATCCATGGCCAACACTGACCTCCATAGAATTCCAAAAGCCACAATCATGGTGGCCATGCTTTACAAGATACATATACGCTTCGCCGGTCATGTATCAAATGTAGAAGGTTTTACTGTCCACTCGTCAGCGAGACATAAGAGCCCCACGGAAGAGATGCAACAACCCTCCAGACAACCTCATCAATTACCTCTGGGCTGTTGACAGTAAAATATAGTACAAACCGTCTTCTAGATCAGTGATCTTCAATCAACACGTGGCAAAGGATACACTTGTGGAAACGATATGACTCGTCTATATCTATTTTGGATTAGCCACCTATGAATGACCCATAGTTAACTCATCATCTATATTCAGATAGAGATATCGCCCCCGTCGGCCAGTCACAAGAATATTGCTAATACTAAACCTATCTGCGATGCAAAAATGGTTCGGGGGCCTGATTTGGGCTATTCTTTGGGTTTTTTTGTTTTAGAAAAAACAAAAAAAAAACCCTGGTCCTGTATCGGAAATGTACAGAACTCTAAAACCTGAGTTTTTTTTAAAGAAATTCATCCTCGTCCTACTCTTCAATCCACCCCTTTCAGTCCCCGATTGGCCTTATCACACAAGTGAAGGTGCACACCAAAAGTGGAATGAAACGTAGTTGCAGAATAGAATCTTTTTATTTTCGTTGTTTTTGTTACAAAATTGAATTGAAAAGTTAATTATAATTTAATCAAAAGGTCAATCAAATTAATCAAAACGATTAATCGTCTGACTGCATCAAAACTTGAAAAAAATACTTTCACATTTTTTGATTAAATCATAACGAACGTTTCATCTATTTTTGTACAAAAAAAACGAACAAAAAAGTAATTCAGTTATCAACGGATTTTAGTATTAAAAAAAAAAACAGTTTTTATTGAATAGACATTTCACTTATTTTCATAACAAAAAGAAAATTGAAAGTTTTTAATCCGAAACTGATTTTATTGACTTTTGTTACATACGAGGGTGAAAAGATTTTATTTCACTGCTATCTTTTTATTTATTTTTGAAAACAACGAAAATAAGAAGTTTCCATTTCGTTAACAACTAAGTTGTAATAATAATTTTAATGTGGTATTTTAATACTATGTATTTTATTGCTAAAAAATTTTAATTTCTGAGTCCGAATTGCCGGTACACCTGCGTAAGAAAGTGGATATAAATGACCTGGACGTAAAAATAGCAGATGCATTTGACCAGAGCGTAGCTGTCTATGACATAAATGCCCTATTGACGTTCTCATTATTCCTTCACAAACACTTCACAACATTCTTTCAAAATATTGGTCAATTCTCCCTTGTAAACGACCATCAAATCAACAATGATTCTGGGGTTCCTCAATTGAATTCACTCTTTCAAGATTCGCCGAAAAACTTCAAAATTGATCCATATCATGAGATTGAATAAGCAACTGAAGCACCTTTATATTGTTATGATTCTGGTAGTTATCTTTTTGAAAGATCATACCCTCTTCAGGCACCAAATGTAGAACTTCAGTGATGAAATCAGCTTCTAATATACCCTGATACATCGATCCATCCATAGTTCCTTCAATCATGTAATATATCCCAGTACCATTGAAAGGGAAATACCCCAAACCATGATACTTCTACCTCCCTGCTTTGCTGGGGAAGGTCCTTTTTCGATCACAGACACATCCAGCTTTTCATCATGTATGACGAGGGTGTCTATTTTTGCATTGGATCTTTGAGTATTGGGTATTTTCGTATCATACCTTACTGCAATAGACGCATTTGCTTCATTTGCTATTTTTGCGTTGGACTTATTTACCTTTGCCCTTTTTGCGCTGCGTTTGCATGCATTGTTGGACTTGATTGCATCGGAAGTATCTGCTTTGGACCTTCTGTTTTTTATCTTATGTTCTTTGGATCTCAAGTTCCTTAGACTTTTATAAATTTGCAGTTTTTGCATTTGGACGTTTTTTATTTTGTTTTTTTTCCAGCCATGATAAGCTGGATTAAAACCAGAGAGTTAGATTTCGTCTGTCCTAATAACGATCTTCCAAAAATAATACAGCTTCTCTATATGCTTACGAGCGAACTTCATCCGAGAATAGCAGTGCCATTTTACACAAACATGTCTTGAGCGAAACAGGATTTCAAACATTTCAGACTTTCCTATGCTATTCATAATTCATAGTTCCTTTCCTAAACGATGTTTTAGCCACTCTTGATTAGTCTTGGATCACCTTTCAAGATACCCTTGAATAAGCTTTGACTGTTCTTACCATTTTTTTTTAATTGCTTGCGAAGAAATTTCCCGTTGAGTACCAGTTAAAGGGAGTTTTTGATGGCGCTAAATTTCTTCCACTTCAAAATGATTGATTAAATGGTGCTGATAAGGACATTTTACATTTTGGTAATGGTTGTATCTCAAACCTTGATTATGTTGCTAAATTACTTCAATCTTTTTTTTTAGTTAAGAGATCCTTTACTTCAACAAGACAATTGTCTAAGAAGGTGAAGTATATAGCGATGACTGTGATGGATCATACCATAGTGAAGAATTGCTGGATCATTCGAAATGTTGATATGACGCTGCAGAAAGATGTAGACCTCAATGCCTTCTTAGTTAACATTTCTACGGTCAATCTCCAGTGTCAGAATACTTTTTTTCAACCATTTCTTTTGTTTATACATCATTCTGTATCAAGCTTTTGACAATATGCATTTTTTCTAAATTATTCTTAATTATACATTACAACACACCCCCTGTGTAAATTTGAAGTAAACTCTTTGAAGTTGTCTCTGAAAACCAGAGTAAAGGAGCTGGAGATAAGACAAATGTAAGCATCAGAAGTATATCAAGTTAATATTTTGCAAGTGTCTGAATATTCCTTTCCACTGACTATATATATATATATATATATATATATATATATATATATATATATATATATATATATATATATATATATATATATATGCGTGGTGTGTGTGTGTGTGTATGATTATAAATTGTGTTACATTATATAGAAACTCTCATTTGAAATGATCTCCCATCATGAGACGGTTAATGTATCACTTGGCCTGGATAACTTGAATAGAATAAACAGTTAAAGAAATGAGGCTGCTGTAGGAATCGAATCACTGCTGAGGTTGCTGCTTTACTGTAACGTTGCTCTTATCATTGAATTGAACGCTTTGAGTTTGCTTCTTTAATTGTTTATTCTATTAACGTTGTCTAGGCCAAGTAATGTATTAACTATGTAATAATGGAAGATCATTTCAAATAAGAGTTTATATGTAATATAAAGCAATTTATAATCATTCTGTAGGATCTCTTATATCCATTTCTTATTTATGATAATATATATATATATATATATATATATATATATATATATATAAATATGTGTGTGTGTGTGTCCCTGTACCTATGTATATATGTGTGTGTGTGTGCATGTATTTGTATATATATGCGTGCATGAGTGTCTATATGTGTGTGCGTGTCTTTGTATATATACATATGTTTGTGTGTGTGTGTGCCTCTCTATATGTTTGTCTTAGTGCATGTATATATATATATATATATATATATATATATATATATATATATATATATATATATATATATATATACACACACACACACATATATATATACATATATGGAGAGAGAGGGAGAGAGAAAGAGAGAGATGAAGACAGGTACAGAGAGAAAATATACATACATGTCAATATTGTCAAACTCTAAAACTGGACTTATTTTCTATTTTTCTACTGTGACAAAGACAAGAATAACAGGAACAATCCTCATTTAAGATTATCGGTATAAACTTATACGTAAAATTCACATCACCTACCATGAGTTTAGCTCACGACCAACCCATTGCCAAAAGGATGCCTCACTGACTGAGCTAAATTGACAAGTCCTAGATATTAACGAAAGATTATCAGACGGATACATTCGGACTTATTTCGTTCTGATAAATAGATATATCTATCCCAAAAATATACATGATTTTATAATTCTTCGTCCATTACATACATAACACAAAAGTTATTGTCATCATCTTTAGTCAGACAAGAAATTATAGTGGAGATTGCCCCTACTGAAGCCAGTTTTGTTCGATTATTAATCATGAGTCATCAATAAAATATTAATAAAACCATCGATGATCCTTGCGAGCTAATGGAATATTGAATACATAAATGTAGGTTTCTCAGAGTTATCTTCATTCTAATAATATATACATATATATGCTCTCACCTTTGTTTGTATATCCGTATTCCCCAAGCTTCTTTTGGCACGAGGCCAAAAATATTATGCGCCCAGTGGGGATCGAACCCACAGTAATATTAATGATCGTTGAGACTAGCTTGCTAACAGCTGCTCCGTTTCCACAAACTTATACTTATACTTACTCACTCTCTCTCTCTGTCTCTTTATATATATATATGTATATAAATATATATATGTGTACGCGCGAGCGTGAGTGTAATTGTTTGGCTAAACCTAACCGGGCGACTCCCAAAGTTGTTCACAAAGCCGATTGACCTGACCATTCGTATCAACCCGATTTCTCGACCCCAATTCGCTGGCAAATGGGGACTTCGCCTCTGCAGTTCCTGAATATCTTTTCAGGTGTCCTTTCAGAAAATCTGAGGTCTTCTCTTCTAAATCGCATCCGTATCGCTTCCTCTTTCAATAAATGGTAACTTAATGGAACGAACGGGATGGGATCGGCCGTCATTGGGAGACAGAGGGTTGGGCAAGCATTGTGACCAATGATTGGATATTTATGAATAGAGGAGGAAGTAGAAATGGGGATGCGTGGGAAGAAAGATAGGGAGAAGATGTTACACGTACCTACATAAACGGGCACACATATGCATATATCTACCAACAAACACACACACACACACACACACATATATATATATATGTGTGTGTGTGTGTGTGTGTGTGTGTGCATGCGATGCAATGACCGGAAGGACGACAACAATAAGAAAACAAATAGAAAATGGAGCAGATTTTGAAGAAGAGCTGAAATAGACGAAGATACATGAATGCATTTAACACACAATCACACACACAATCACACACACGTGCACATGCACACACACATACACGCACACACATACACATGCACTTATTCATAGCTTGTATAGAGGAGAAGTTATTAAACATCTTAACTGCACAACAATACAGACTCCCTGAATATTCATGCATACAGGTTTCTCCTTCTATGTGAAAGTAAAGTGTTCCTGTAAAAACATTCCCTAGATTGAAACAGCGAAACGCGGAGAGGCAATTACCATTAATTTACTGCTATTACTGACAATGAAAATCGAATAGTAATACTAATAGTAATGATAATAATAATAATAATGATGATAATGATGATAATGATAGTAGTAGTAGTAGTAATAATAATAATAATGATAATGATAATAATAATGATAATGATGATAATGATAGTAGTAGTAGTAGTAATAATAATAATAATGATAATGATAATAATAATGATAATGATGATAATGATAGTAGTAGTAGTAGTAGTAGTAATAATAATAATAATAATAATAATAATAATAATAATAATAATAATAATAATAATAAGAAGAAGAAGAAGAAGAAGAAGAAGAAGAAGAAGTGCTTTTGAAACCGTACGAAAGACTCTGAAAACCAGATTGGAGGAGCTGGAGATAAGACAAAACAACAGCAGTGCTGTAATATGTAAAGATGATATGGAAATGTGTGAGTGTGTGTGTGTGGTGGGGTCGCTGGAGACTTATTGTTACTCAATTTTCAGCAATAACCACTGGGCAACTGGTTTAAAACGGCAAACCACAGCACTACTGCAGACCGTGAGAGTGTTGAGAGGAGAGCCTGAGACTTGAGTAGACTAGCTGTCACTCAGTCTGTTATGAAGATCACCAGGCAGCTGGCGTGAAAATGCATAATAATAATATTAATAATAATAATAATGATAATAATAATAATAATAATGATAATAATTATAATAATAATAATAATGATAATACCATAAAGTAAAGAAGAAAGTGAGTGAAAAACTGGAAAGAATACCAAGATCTGGCAAGAGAACTGAAGAAGATGTAGAACATGAAAGTTAGGGTAGTACCAGTAATAATGGGCGCACTCAGAACTGTCCCAAAGACACTAGGGGCGAGTTTGGAGGAGCTCGGGATAAAAGGAAGGATTGAGACTGTACAAATCACAGCACTGCTAGAAACTGCACGGATACTGAGGAAAGTACTAGAAACGTAAGGTCTACAATACTAGATGTTAGCAGTTGCCTAACTGAGGACGAAAGAAAAAGCGCTGGTGTGATAGGCGAGAAATTGATGAGATGTTGGCTGAAGACCTGAGGAGACTTATTGCCACTCAACCTCCAGCGGTAACCAACAGGCACCTGGTGTGAAATTGCAGGTAATAATAATAATTATTATTATGATGATGATGATGAAATCAGCGAAATTGTAGCTACTTCTAAAGTCACCGCTTCTAATAATTTCAAATAGCGAATTATTGTTGAAGTGTTGTCTCTCAATTGACATTTATTAAATTCAAACAGAGCTTTACACTGAATATTGCATTGTGGTCATTTGATGGTTTAAATTAAGTGGGTGGAAGGAGATACAATGGAATTAAAAAGTAAAAGAGAAATTAACGAAAGAAGGACGGGAAGAGAAATATTGAAAATCTTTGAAAGAAAAGAAATAATGGAAAAATAAACTTGCAACGGGAAAGAGGAGGTCGGAAGAGGAAAGAAAACGGGAAAGTGAAAAAGAGACGAAAGAGACGAGAGAGAAAAAGAATCCTGTCTTTTTCTTTCAAAGAAAGAAAGGAAGAAAGAAAGGAAGAAAAACTTAAGAGATAAAAAATAGATAAAAGTAAATGAAAAACAGAGAGAGAGAGAGAGAGAGAGAGAGAGAGAGAGAGAAAGAGAGAGAGAGTGAAACTTTGGCGGGGAAAAAACGAAGAAAAGAAGCAAGAAAGGAGAAAGAGAAATGGAAGAAGGTAATATGGAGAAGAGAAATGGGGGGAAGTTGAAAGAGACAAAGAAGAGGAAAAGAAAGAGATCAAGAAAGTGTTATAAACAAAGAATAATAGAAACAAAGAATAAAGAAGGAAATTATTAAAGGAAGGAAGGAATGGTGAAAAGAAGAGAAAAAGAAAAGAAAAAAGAAAGAAAAGATGAGCAGAAGATGTAGACAGAAAAGAAGAAAGAATGGAGGAAATTCGGAGAGAAAAAAGGAGAAAGAGGCAGAAAGAAAGAAAGAAAGAAAGAAAGAAAAAAGAAAGAAAGAAAAGAGAAATGATAAGAAGAAAGAAAGAAAAAAGGAAAAAGAAAAAATTATGGAAGAAAAGATGAAAAGTTGAGGGAAATGGAATACAAAAATGAAGAAAGAAAGAAAGATCGAGCGATTTTTAAAAAAGCAGCAAAAAATAGGAAAAAAAAAGCAAAATCGATATTTTCTCAAAATGGCGTCAAAGATTAACAGTGACTGTGAATTGATTATCAGGTTAGGATCCGATTATGGAGAAGATCGATCATCAATCAACATTCCATCTGTTTTGCATAATTAGATAATGAGATGCACTCATTACCCCTACTTCTCACCTTCCTTTTTTTAATTCGTTTTCATTCCAGTAGAGACTACCTTTACAGATGTACAGCTTCCCTACCCGCCCCTCTTTTCGCTGCCATCCGCTCCTCCAAAGTTGTCTCAGATTCCTGGCCAACCCAGAAGGTCATGGCGTCCTTTCAGCTTTCTTTTCTTCGAGAAAGCCAGGAGCGTACGGAAGAGAAACGGTTTAGGAAACCGTTTAAATGAAAATGGTGCTCTTCTATGCTTTTATTTTCTGTTGTGTTTTGAAATTTTTCTTTCTCTAGGGCAAAAGTACACTTTGGCAAAGTTCAGAGATACGAGAACAAAACTTGGAAAATAAAATAAATGATTTGAAAAAAAAAAATAAATAAATAAATAAATACCAGAACAAAATAAACAAGAATTTTAAAAAAAGATAATAGATATAAAAAATTGTTAAATTCTATACCTTTTTTTCTGGATATTTTTTTTTCTCTTTCCATGTTGAGTAACTTTTTTTTCACAATGGCCGTTCTTATACTGGATTTTTTTTCTGAAGCAATGTTTTCTGGGTATTTTTTCTTTCAAATTCAGTTTGGTATTTCGAAAGAAGTGTTTTTCTTCAGGATGGTGAGGGATAGGATCAGTTTTTAGTGATGCAGTGATCTTTGTTTGCTTTCGCTTTTTTTCTTTTTTTTACATTGGAAGAAACGTTGTCAAAGGGTAGAGCTGTAACACCCTCGCCTTAAAAGAAAACTGAGTAGAAAAAAAAAATAATAAACGAACAGTGAACAGAAATAGTTGTCAGTTGAAGACGTCGCTCGTAGCCATTTAAAAATCTATATCAAACAGATGAAAACTAGCAAAATGTCTTTTTTCGAGAAAGATCAGACGGTGGCGATGCTGAATTCAAAGACGCAGAGATCGTGAAAAGTGAATGAAATGAAGTTTTTAATCTTTGTTAAAGTAATAGTTATTTTTGGAGCAGTGGTTTGAATGGTTAGGTTGGTACTGGTGTTTATTGTGTCTCTAAAGTTTATTCTGGTGATAAGTAGTAGCACTTAGATTTTCTTTCAATTAGAATTACAATAAGAAAGTAGTTCAGCTGTCGGGATTAATCACTTTCTCCCTGATTTCCGATGCACTTCTATAGTAAAATCATTTACCATACAATGTTTTATGATACGTTTACATTTCATATATAATAGCCACATTCTGTCATTAATGCTTGCTTTAAATCCTGACTACAAAAAATCACTTTCTTTCTGATTTTCAATGTTTAATCTAATTTACTATTTATACTATAGACTATACTATGATTATCTGCAATGCATAATAAAATTATTAGTAATGCATTTACATTATTGATATAATAGCCTTATTATGATGGTAATAATTGACTTGAATCCTTATCAGAGAAGATCCCTCACTGACGTTTTTTTTCCAATGCATTTCTTTAGTGTAATCACTTAAACTACACTTATGCAGTAAACTTACTTATGCTTTCTATAGAATTAGCATTTGCATCCAACGTGTAAAAGTCCAGTACTTGTTGTAACCCTTGTATTAATTCCTATCCACTGGCGAATCCTGTCTTTCTGATTTTCAATGCGTTTTTTAAATAAAATCATCAGCTATGTAATTGTACAGTAATATTATTTACAATTTATTTTCAAACATAAGTATTGGAAACACATATACATTTTTCATATAATAGCACTATTCTGTCAATAACACTTGCACTTTTTCGAGGTACTGACATTCCCTTATTTTCAACGGAATAATCCATCAAAATCCTGAGGAGGACTTTCATTATACATATGATATCCTTATTTAGCCAGTATCTGTTGTATCAATTTATGACCACTGACAATCTCTTTCTTTCTTATCTTAAATTTTGATCTTCGTACCATTTAAAATTCGGGGCTATGGTAAATGAAAGAAAATCAGTATTGTACTCTACCTGATGCCAGCGTAATAGACGTCGCACTCATGTTTTTGAGTGCATTCAAAATTCAAACAATGTCTTGTTTTATGAATTAGAAAGGGTGTCGTCTGCTATACAATAATTTTACACACCACGATGCTTCTTGGCCACTACTTGACTACTTCCTAACAAGTAAGAACATCTCCAATCAAGATGAAAGTGTGCAGGCATTTAATAGATATATTGATGTAGCAAGATAAAACGCTGGGTGTGTCGGCATCTGGAAAATTGAGCAGATAATCGGAGCTAAGAGACAAACACAGAAAAAGGTGCGTTTAAATTTGGACAGCAGTGAGCCCAAATGAAGAGAGACAAAGACACCCACCTGGGGTAACCATGAATCCACGCGCAGAAGATCACGTTGTAGTAGTCTCACACACACACACTCACACATGCGTACGCTAACCAAACAAACTAACACGACCATTAAGCTTCCTCAACCAAATACTTTTCTTGTTTGGAAGTAAAAGGTTCCCGGCTGACATGGAGGTCAATTCAACAGATTAGTAGTATTCAAACTTTTGACACACCTATAAGTCAATCCCTAAGAAGGATCCACGATCCAAAAAAGTAATGCTGTTTAATCCTAGAACCATATCTTGGTTCTTTGAATAGAGAATCAATTCGAAAGATGACACGAAATACTTTACACAAAGAGTCTTTGAATGTAAGGAATAATTTTGTTTGTTCGTATCACTTGTATGTTAATGTTATTTTACCCTATCTATTGATTGAATCTCTATCCCACAGAATATGATTTCTAACCGTTTAGATCCTATTCCTACCGGTAAGATATAATTCACTCAGAATCAAATTAAAGAACGTTTCATTGAATTCATTAGTTCGTTGTATCAATAATCATTGAAAGTCTACTCAATCCAAGTGAAAATAAAATCACAGATATATTCGCATTTCTAAAAGATTTTTTTCAAGAAAAAAACAAAACTGAATGTGTTTCAATGGATATGTCAGTTGTTTTAAATATGGGTTGGAGATTAAAGTAAATTGTTACCGTTAAGTGAAATAAAGGAACCTAGCTCAAGCATTTCGATTGAATCATTTTTTACTCGGTATTTTTCCGATGTGTTTTCCTTTAATAAATCGACAGACAGGAAGGCAGATTGACATTGTGGAGGGGGTTGCTGTGTATACACAGATTAAGTAATTTTCAGCGCTTTGTCTTGATTTTGCCAGGAGCAACGGAAGTGCTGCTGATTTTGCGTTTGAGGCTTGAAGCCTGCAGCAAGAAAAATTTAGACATTGTTACCTGTTTCTTTGGGAATCAATCCCCAAGAGCACGAAAAATAAATGAATAAAAAAAGAACAAACGAATCGAGCTGTAGGTGCCTACCGTAGAATAATGGCTTTCATGCTAGTTTCACATCTTCACTAACAGCCCTGCAGTGGTGGCCTTGAGCAAGACGAAGCACACAATCACAAAAACGCACATACATACATTCATACACACACACACACACACGCACACACACACACACATATATATATATATACATATATATATATATGTATGTATGTGTGTGTGTACACATACTAAAGATGCACATTTTTAATCTTTACCTGTATCTTTATAAACGTACACACACCCACACACCCTTGCCACACTCGCACAGACAGACACACACACACATACATATATATATATATATATAGAGAGAGAGAGAGAGAGAAAGGGGAGGGAGTGGGAGAGATTGAGAGAGAGAGAGAGAGAGAGAGAGAGATTTAAAATTCTGTGTGCGTGTGTGTGTGTGTGTGGTTTGCTATTTCCAGTTACCAGTATCGTTATCGAACCACTTCATGTTGTTCAAACACGTAACTTTTCTTTTATTTCTTAGTAAATATCCCCTTCCCAATCTCCGAAAAAAAGCCGTAGGGACTACGAATCCGGAAAGGAAACAACACAGTGATTTAATTCACCTGACATATAGCTTATTTCGCCCAGCCACTGTCTGTCTGTCCGACTGTCTCTTCCTTCTCATCTCTGTCTGTCTGCTACATATTGTCTCTGCCTGTCCATTTCTCTCTCTCTCCACATATACACATACACACATTCACATATTTGTGCACACAAGCACATACACCCAACACGCACACATCGAAACCTACAAAGAGAAATTAAAAAAAAAAGTATTCAATCATAAAATGTCTCCAGCCACCGTAAACGTTTAGTTTGTTAAAGTAGCGAATTGCTAACACTAAACAGGTTAGTAGTAACATTAGTTCAAAGTGATAAAAAGAAACCAGCATCCCACCTACGACGGTGTGATTTATAACTGATGATTATCCTTTTTTTAATCGGCCAATATAATTTGTTGTTTTACTATATATGTACTAGGTCTGTCCGGAAACTATCCAACCAGTTGCATAGCTTTGATGCTAATTGGTAACCAGTGAGAAAGTACAATGCTGCGTGCGCATGAACACGCACTCTCTTGATGGGTCACTCAGTCGACAGGGAAAAGTTATTGAGCGATCTTGTTTACTGTGTGACGGTAACATTCGGATGAACCGAGCGAGTTTTTCGCATATTGTGTTAGGGCTTCGGGTAAATCATCAAATCATTCAAATCAGCCGACTCAGATGTGGCTTCCACGACTTATATCTTTTCCCAAAGTGATTTCAAAGTATCAACCTTGGGGTCTCACACACCTGTCAAAGAATGCATTCTGTTTAAAAACAGTCAGCGGTTCCATTTCGAAATCACCATCCGCTGCCTCGTTGCGTACTTTTTAATCTCATCAACTGTCTAAAATCCCCCCTTACGATGACGAAAAGCCTGAAGTCACTGGGAAACATATCTGGACTGTAAAGGGGCTGACAGTGTGGTTTCGACAATAAACCTGTACAAAACATTAGAATTGGTTGGCCCTGTCATTATAAATGCGTTGGTCACATGGTACACCAGCTCACTCGATATCGTCTCACTGCCGACAAACATTCGATGGGAGTGTGTCTGTCCACGCATGCGCTGTAAGGTATCCTCTGATTGGATGCATTAAGGCCGCTTGACCTGTTCGCAAGATTATCAAAATGGCTGAATACTTCCCAGACAGACCTCGTATCAGTCCGGACAATTCGTGGATTAACGTAGATTACGCCATGTCAGAATTTTATATTGTTATTTCACACATAAATTTCAGATACGTAATAAAAGTATCCGTGTAATCGTCGACAGCGTGAGTTTAAACCTACAGATGTGTTGGCGAGGAAAAACCTTGACATATATATATATTTATTCATTCGCCAAGTCATCGTCAGAGTTGAAAACAGTGATATTTTATCCTGTCATTGATCCAATCAAGTTAGTCACTGTCTTTTCCCTATCTACTGCGAGTAACACTTTGGTTTACAAATTTCATGCGTGTTTTTTTGTCGCCATCTTTTTCAGGCGATGCCCATCTGTAATTCCACCGTCTCCACACAAGTTTTCTTGGTCGCCATTTTGTTACTACCACTGCTGCCGCCTTTTTCGTCTCAAACCCTGCCAACAATTTTGACGTCGTGCGTGTCAATCGCTACTATCTTGGTTATCGTCGTCATCTTCGTAGTCACAATCGACTCTTCCCTACCCTCTACAGCCATGTTGGCATATGTTAAAAAGGTGTTAATATACGCTGCTCGAGATGCAATTGTTGGATTATAGGTAGAGTGCCATAACCGGAAGCGAAAATGTCGTCCTTCTCCGTCTGTGCATTCTGGGAAGAAAAAAAAACGAAGAAAAGGAAATGAAGAATGGAAAGTGATGATATAAAAAAAAGAGGGGAATCTTCACCTTACACGCTTGAAAAAAAAGAAAAGAAAAAAGAAGCAAAATATAAAAAGCGAATCGTCTTAAGATAAGTCTATCTGAATCAACAATCATCGTGTTGAGTAACAGCAGAGAAATGATAGAATGAACAGATAGCAGATGGAACACAACAGAAAATAAGAAGGCACGCATGCGCACTCATTGACTAAGAAATCTATTAATGTGATTGGGTTATCCCTTTCTTACTCACACATACAAACTATATATGACGACACGTACAAGCAAGAACATAATGATATGTCCATAAAAGACCAACCACTCGCAGCGAACTTTACACAAGGATTCACAGATCAATTTTACATACACTCATACTTACTGGTATACTTAAATAGAAACATTTTTAAAGGTTTCATGCAAATGTAAACGATCCCCCTACACACTAGGACACATTGCACAAGCACATACATGCACACGCACAAACGCACGTACGCATGCACGCACACATATATAGTGTGTTTCTTGTAATTGAAACAGTTGGATTAAGAGCAATGATTTTGAATGCTGATTTTCAGAGTAGGCTGGTTATTCCAGCAACAAAAAATTGCATTGATTCTTTTTTGATGTATTTGAGATTGGATTAAAGTAAGCTCAATTGATACTTCAACAAATACGCGCAAACAAAATACGATCATGCACACATTCATTTGATTTGAAAGTTTCTTTTAGGAAATCATAAAATTTCCCTCGGCAGGGGACACGTCTAGAGAATATGTAAGGCGTAGATGGACATCCTCCATCCGGCTCCATGATTGTTGGACGCATAGTATTGCAATCTTGAGGACAGGTCTCGCCATCTATCAAAATCACAAGTCGATTTCCGTAATTATAGAAGGTCTTATATGTCCTTATTCGTCGTGCAAACGAGTCTATTGATAACCATAAAGTCGAGCGGTAACAATTCAGTCAAGTTCTACTCAGCAGATTTCATATAGATTTAGTTATTAGCACATGCCACAATCTCTAGAGATCTATTGCATAGCTTACACTGCATTTTTCTCTTAAGTAAGCATGATGAGTTAACAGTGTCGAAAAAGCATTCTATATTCAGTCAAAATTTTCACCAAAATGAAGAAAGTTTATACCAAAATGAGGAAAATGTTCACTTTGCTCAGACGATTCAAGAGTTTTAATATGCAAGTATTTAAGAAAACTGGTAAACTTCAAGACTTCTTCAAGGGTTCGCAAACATTGGACAGAAGATGACTATCTATCTATCTATCTATCTATCTATCTATTTATCCGTTGTTGATGATATTCAATCACTGTACTCAATGTTTATCCAAGTGTACAAAGCTATTAGTGAATAAATAAGATTTACAAGGATGAACATGGCAATATGTTTTGTTGCTGAAGAGTGCGTCAGGTACGAAATGTTGACATTTACCGGGTTCATATCCTTGTTGATATCACACACACATATATATGTGTATATGTGTGTGTTTGTATATGTGTGTATGTATATATTGGAGATAAAAACAACACCATATATATATATATATATGTATATATATGTATATATACGAAATTGATGTATAATCCGTAACTTCTGTTTCACCCAACACCTTGTTTTTACACAGTGAATATACCAGCTGGCCCACAGAGCCCGAAAAAACAAACGCTGTCTTAACGCAAAATCACTCTTACTACTGAGGAGCAAGCTTAAGAAATACATTATGTTTGAATTTGAGCATCGGATGTAAATTAAATGAATATTTTGTGAGTGTCTGAATATTGTTTTACCCTCAGTGTATCCTGCGAGATATGGGGAATATTAGATAAACTAACACATGAAAAAAGATTATATAACAGTATACGAACGTTCATAATACTTATGTATATATATGAATTATAGATTGCGTTATATTATCCAGAAACTTGTTTGAAATTATCTCCCGTCGTTACACAGAAAATATATCACTCAATCTAGACAACATAAATAGTATAAACAGTTAAAGAAAATGCGGCTGTTACAGGAATCGAACCTGCCACTGATAGGGTAGCCGCTTCGATATAGCAACGCTCTAACCATTCTCTTCAATTGTCCATTCTATTTGCGTCGTCTAAATTGAGTGTTAACAGTGTAACGACGGGAGATCATTCCAGATAAGTTCCTTTGTATTATAACGCAATTCATTATTTATTCCGGCGGATTGAATATGTTAGTTTCTTTGATACAAAATAATATATATAATTGTCTTGCAGTATACTCCAAAGTGAAGTGGGCTTTTGATACTACACGTAAGAAAATCTGGGCTTCTTTGTTATTACTTATGTCAATCAACAAGAGACTGCTGCCTTTTTGAAAGTACTTGTGTATAGCACGGTTAGATACCGCTTGTTATATCATGATAGAAAAAAATGAACGCATCAACTATGAGGGTGAATGGATACAGAGAATCGATTGCAAAACATCACTTGCCATAAAAAAAAAATATTCAAGTGATTCCATTATCTTATCTGTTTATGGTACATTAATCAGAACAGCCATCTTTTAATGACAGGTATTTCCTTAGCGATTTTGCAATCAGTATGAAAATGCTAATAAATGCACAAACAACCAGTTGTTATCTTCTTCGCAATCTAAAAGTAACACTTTTTCTATATTAAAAAATCACTTCCATCAATATACGGGACTCATTAAATACGATTTGATTATATTATAATTAAAACAGAATATTTCGTGAACAGAGCAGAACGAAGCATCATAAAGATAAGCCATTCCTCAAAAATAAATTAAAAGGAGAACAGACACTATCTGCTTCTTACTTTAGAGGAAAAAGTTTTGGAGATGATTAATAGATTGTAAGAGGAATAAAAATTCATACGACTTTTACACAGTCCAAAAAAATGATTGAAGACAGAACACAGCTTAAATAATTATCTGCAAAGTCCAGGGATCGAAAGAATATTGACATTGAAATCGAAACTTCATTCCAGTAGTTATCTATTTTATATTCATAAAGATAAAGCGTTTATTTATATATATATATATATACACACACACATATATATATATATATATATATAGAGAGAGAGAGAGAGAGAGAACTACTTTTACTCTATCTTATCATTAATGTTTTATTCTATTGCAGTAATAAAGGTCGATAACTCAACTGCAAGAGATAAACGGGTGAAATTGATCCTTGAACTAGTGTAATATATTCAGCAACGTTGCTCGACAAAAGAGCTGTATGAGACGTGTTCTAAGCCATTAACAGATATAGTTGAATGACGACAATGCGCACAGACTAGTCAAGTGATTTAAGAACATGTCATGATTACGTGTCTTTGACAATGAAACGCACATGAAATGACCAGTAATCCACAATTGTCGGGGTTTCGAAGAAACATTCAGGCCCAGGGAGCATTTGCAGGACATTCTATCGTTCTTGCTTCTCGAAAGCCCAGCACTTTGACTCATGTGGTGCTTGACAGCAAAGTCACACCACAGTAGTGGTCAGACTTTTGAAATAAGAAAGGTTTGTCGTTTACTCGACACAGACGACTTTGAATTTGGGAAGTGCATTCCTTGTTCAGCCTCTTGTTCAACCTATCTCAATCCCTTTGTCCAACGCCCGAGCCAATAAAACGTGAGCTGTTGACCCAGAATAGGGGATCGTGTCGTATTTTCTAGTCCCGGTCAAACCACTTGAAAGGGGATCAATGGATGGTTTGTTATATCATACTGACACCCCACACCTCAGGAGTCCTGCTTTAAAGGACGATGCCTTAAGTGGAAGTTTCGATGATTGAGCAGAACACAAACCTGTTGTCATTAAGTCACCCCTACTCTTGAAATCCTTACGCTATCTTCAATTTACTACTCCTTAGTTATAGTCTGAAATCTTTTTCTTAGTTTTCTTTTGATGAAACATTTTCTCGGTAATTGTTTTATATGTAGTTTCTCCTCGTCTCATTAGTCTTGTGTTTCAAGAAAGCGACGTCGACGTAAGAGATAGAGATATGAGAAGCGAGATCAATCTTGTCAAAGGCTTCATTTTTTTTACTTCCAAGTCTGTGCTGTTCGATCTAGCGTTTGAAGAGTATTGAGATAAAAAAAAATCACCATAAAAAAATGAAGTAAAACTAGTAACAAAGCAAAAGTAATGATGAAGAGTGTAATGACCCAGATAGTGGCAAAAAAAGCAATATAGTAAGCCGAAATAAAATTAGTAATAGTAAAAGACCATTTTGCCCTGGGACATCAGATCATTGATTTGGTAATAATATAAATATATGTGTGTACTTGTTGGGAACTCTATTGAGAACTCTGTTGGGAACTCTCTATGACCTGCGTAGTTATGCAACTTCTTGGCCTTAAATCAGAAAACCCTTACTCGAAATTACTTCTTGATTATGCAGCACCAATCCGCAGAGTCTATCACATTGTAGTGATAGATTCCTACGCAAACGTCCAGAAATCTGTGTAAAAAAGGGAAATTGAGTATACAACAGGAATCATTGATACTGTCTTCGACCTTGAGATCAAAATGTCGTACTCTTGTGAAAACACGACATAGTGTCGAACTGTTGATAATATGTCTCATGTCGGACTTCCTAACACCCGACCAATACTTAACCCAATATACTGCGTCGGAAAATTCAACAATAATTGAAACAAATCTGAGACAAGAAACATTTTGAGACTGACGACATTCATCAAGTGTGTGTGTGTGTGTGTGTGTGTGTGTGTGTGTGTGTGTGTGTGAGTGTGTGTGTTGGGGGTTGAAAGTGTCATCAATTTTCATTGGAATTCAAAGACTACCACATCCGGTATCGACATTCAACACCTGTTCAGGTGTATAAATCGATATTGGTCGTAATTTCTGTCAGGTTGTCGAAAAATCACTTTTGTTTGCTAGTTGTTTTTGTTGCTCTTCTTCTTCTTCTTCTTCTTCTTCTTCTTCTTCTTCTTCTTCTTCTTCTTCTTCTTCTTCTTCTTCTTCTTCTTCTTCTTCTGTACATTTTAGTCCTCATTACAAATACATACCAACCTAACAAGGATGTACTTGTCAAGGCTTGCACGTACGCGCATGCGTACACACAAAAGTAACTTACTTAAGATACGAAAAAATAATGAAAAAAAGTGAGCATCAAATAATGATCTGAAGTGAATCTACACCATTATTGAAGATCAAGTCAATTATGAGCTACACTGTACTTATGCCCAATAGTTAACTCTAACGTACTCGTGGATCTCTTGAGAATAAAACGTGTGAATGCTTTATGGAGTTTCCTACGAATTCTCAGTCTTTACCACGATGCACTCAGAATCACTAAATAAGCAACTCAACTCTTCATGAATTCCCTCGGAAAACGTGTCTGGCTACGCCTTGATACAGATAGAAAGACAAAAATAAAAAAAATAAAAAAAGCCAAAGCACACACACACACACACACACACACATATATATATATATATATATATATATATATATATATATATATATATATATATATATATATATATATATAATGCCTGTCAGGGTCATTGAAATGCCATAAAATATCTTCAGAAATTAATGGAAATCTACCAAATTAGTATTAAATTCATAGTAGGATTCCCCAAGTACTTTGGCAAAAAATCATTTTTCAAACTTACATTTAGTAATTTCAAAGACGAGATGGAAAATTTGACCGGGACAGTGATATTGGCACCCTATCTATCTATCTCGTTGTACATCCATTATCAATGATGCAGCATCCAATTATTTCTTTTAGCCATCTCTAAGCTTCTTGTACATATCAGCTGGTATTTCCTTCATTTTCAAGGTCTTTCTCTAATTTCATCAACTGACCTAAGTATATATACTCCTGAACATCTTCCAAATCTTCATCCTCAATTTTATTCGTGACGTTATCATTGAAAATTCGTTTTGTTTTAATTCTGTTCATCTTTAACCCCATTTAGAGGCTTTCCCTATTTAGATTACTTACCATGTTTTTTTTTGCATTAATCTGATGTTTCTGATATTATTTCAATGTCATCAACGAATCGTGAATGGTTCAATTATTCTCCGTCTATGTTTACCACCATTTTCCCCCGGCAGTTTTCTGAAAGTTGCTTTCAAAGCCAGCTGTAAATAGCTTGTCTCCCTAATTTATATATTTTCATTTTATTTTACCTCCACGAAGTCTGAATATTGCAGATCTATTATCGTATATATTCTCTACAACTCTTATATAATTTCATTATATTGCTTTCCCTCGCTGAAGACTCTCGTGTTTTCTACCGAATCAAATGCTCTTTGTAACAAACAATAGCCAAAGTGGTTTGTTCTGTTATCTTTTCAATAAACTGATTTATTCTATGTAGGTGATTTACTGTTGAGTAGCAACTCCTGAAAGCTGCTAATCTGCCTGGATGATTTTTTTCTAGAGTGTTTGCTAGGCTAGATTAGACATTTTTTCTTACACATATGCTTGGATAGTTTATTCGTGTAAGCGCTTAAATATGAAACGCATGAAAGCCCAAAGTGCAGATGGTATGACGGTAGACCTTTTGAAAATTACAGGAAAGATATTTCACGAAGGACTCGCACAGCTATTCACAGTACATAAGAGATAAGAGGGGTCTTGAAAATTCTGTCTCGGAGTAGTGATCTTCACAGAATGAGAGATGATAAAGATTTCTACAGTGCCATCGGATAGGCATAAACTATTCAGACATATGACCAATAATGTCTTATTTATCTTTCTATCTGTCCAGACAATTGCATATCAATAATTTGACCCTTTGCTCCCCTATTTCAATTGTGTGCACGTAGTTAGATTTATACATACGGAAATAATTACGCACATGCATACAAACACACACATGTAATGTGTAGCATTTATTTATTCAAAAATATTTTTGTAATTGAGGATGCAAATAACTGCTTTCAACCAAAATTCTCATATCATTTATTCTTCAATGCGTTGGTACGTATTTAAGAAATGGACATGTTTGGTCCGACAGAATGAATTATAAATTGCGTTATGTTATGTAGAAACACATGAAATGATTTCCCGCTGTTACACGGTTAATATATCATAAGATTTAGACAACATTAATAAACAATGAAAGAGAATGGGGCTGCTGCAGGAATCGAACTTGCCACCGATAGGTAGCCGTTTATAACGAAGCGATGTACTTACCTTCATACTAAACAGACCGCTGGTAATGCAGAGGCCAAATAAGTGCTTTTAACTCATCTCGTTCATTTTCGTTTTTTTTCCGTCATCTTCAACGCGACAGTTTTTTTTTCGGAAAAGGACATAGTCATGTAGCATGTCAACGAATTTAAATCCAACTGAACATTTGTGGAATGTACTTAAACAGAAAGTAGAAAAACAACCACCAAATAAGACAAAATTGAAATACTGCATAATTCCAGAGTTGAAAAACCTTCCGGTGATTGAATAAATCTAGTTGGGTCAATGTCATGAAGACAACACCAAATATTGATTTCTGATAACTTCTTTTGCCAGCGGTGTTCTTATTTTTGTATTGCAACATATTCCTATTTGGGGTTAAGTAATTTCACTGCTGCAGAGATCAGCAATAAATGATGGCTGATATTCGTTTTAATGATGTAATGCTCCTCTAGAAATCATAAAATCCTTATATGTTTGGTTTAGATGAAAACCAACTTTTCATAAATAGAAATTGGTAGGGATGCACTTGTCTTATGGTGATACTGTATATATAACTGTATATTTACATGAGGTCTCACATGTATAGAATTTCGTGTGCATATACATATTGCTGTATATGTTAAGCATCATTCATATATATATATATATATATAAATGTTAAACCATAATATCTAATATATATATATATATGCACTTAAGCATACACACATCCGCCCACGCGTCCTCACTTACACTAGCTTATACTCCGCTTCAGCGTGTGTAACGTCTATTTCCCAGCTTTTAATTAAGCGACAATGTTATGATACAAACGCTCCCCGGGCGATCTTTTCTCCGGAAAGCACTCGCTACAACTGATTCCTAGTCAGGTTACAGCGGATATCGAAAATGTAGGGGGGAAAAAACGTAAACTGAAAAATAAATAAATACCTTTCTGTTTATTTTGTATGTTACGGTTCACCTCTCGCTCCTCTTGCTGCCCTGCTCTCCTTCATCCTTCCGCTCCCTTTTCGTTTAGCCTTACCCTCCCCCATTTTCATTACTCTCCCTTTTCATTCTGCTCGTTGTTTCTGTCGCCTTGTCCTTCTTTCTCGCCCTTTCTCGATCTTTCGGGTTCCCCCATGCTCCTCATTGCATGTTCATCCTTGCTCTCCTTTCATATACCATCTCTTCATTGCATGTTCCTCCTTACCCTCCTTTCATATACCTTCTCTTCATTGCACGTTCATGCTTGCTTTCCTTTCATATACCTTTTCTACATCCATCTCTTTTCCTCTCTCTTTCTTGTGCCTATTTTATCGTTTCTTTTGCTCTCCTTCTCGCTATTCTCTCTCCTCTTTTTCTCTCTTGTTTTCTCTCAACAGTTTGTCCCCCTTACTCCCACCTTCTTGCATTCCTTCTCTCTCTACTCCTTGTTCTCCTTTCAACGTATTACCTTTCTTTCCTTTAATGTTCTTGCTCTTCTTCGCTCTCACCTCTTCCTCGTTCCGTCTAGCCTGTCACTTCCGAATCTTTCGTTTCTGCACCTTTTTTTTCAATAACCACTTAATTTCTTTCAAACTTATTTTTTCTTTCTCTCTCTCTTACAAAGTGCATAGCTTCTCCCTTTGCTCTCCAATCTTTCATTTTCTATCTCCATTTTCTCTCTATTCGATATCATTCCCTCTAATGTCACTCATATTTGTCCTTACATTTTTCTCCTCCTGCTCTTTTGAATTTTACTTTCTCTCTCTTTCCCTATTTCTCTGTCTCAGTCTCCCTCACTCTTCACTTCCTTATCTTTCCTTTTTCTTACGAACTCCGATTCCCTTAAAGTTGCCCATCCTTTTCCTAGATGCACTTTCATTTATAGTCTGACATTCCAACCCTAATCCCCCTTTTTTTGTTCTCTCTCTCTCTCTCTCTCTCTCTCTCTCTGTCTCTCTGTTTCTGAATCACATACACACTCTTTCTCTATCTGCCTCCACCGATTTCTAACTCTTTTTTCACTCGGCGTATCTCCTTTTCTCTTGGATTCCGTTATATTTTTTTTGAATTTCCACTTCTATGTTTCTTTGTTTTCGTTTTTTTATCTCTTGATTTCTTTTTTTTTATTTCCTTTCAGTTACCCCTCTCTCCACTACCTTATCTTTTCCTGTTCCTTTTCTAATACCTGTCTTCCTTTTCCTTGCCTTTCTTGCTCTCCTCGCTCTCCTAACTCGTCAGATTCTTTTCCCTCTCTTTATCCTTCCTCCTATGTTTATCAGGTTTCTTCATTATAATCCTCACATTGTTCTTCTCACTATCCTTACTCTCCTTATTTGTCTCCCACTGGGTGCTTCCCCATCGACTTGGTCTTCTGTTGTTATGTTTAATGCCTTTGTATTGATTACTTATAATGTTTTCATTTTCTTTTCATTTTGTCAGGCAAACCCACTTATCGGTATTTCTTGTCCATTTTCTTTTCTTTTCTTTCTCTCCCTGCTTCTTTACTCACCTTTCTTTCTCTCTTAATCTCTTAGTTTTCCTCTCTCTCACTCGCTTTATTCATTGTTCTTTCTGTTCTTCCCTGGGACGCCACCTCTTTCATTCTTCTCTGCATTATCATTAAGACTGGTTTTCTTTCTCTCACCGTCTGTCTCTGTCTGTCTGTCTCTCTCTTTCCACACACACACACACACACACACACACATTTATATATATATATATATATATATATATATATATATATATATATATATATATATATATATATATATATTCAATGACTTTCCCCATCTTGGATCTGCTACAAGGTTCTGGTAATTTCGAATATCTTTCTGGTGCTAGAGGTCGCTGATGGGTCTCTGATTAAATTCAGAATTTAGAAAGATGAATCTACAGGAATGTAGAACCTCCTATAATAAAAGTTTATGCAATACAATCTCGCTAACGTTTTGCCATTTAGTTTTATACCTTACTAAGCCTAGAAAATAGGCAGAATAACTCACCATAAGTTTCTCTTTCGTCTTCCCCCCTCCTGGTTGTTCTTTGTTGGACCCTTCACACTTTCCTCACATCTTTCTTCCGTTCTTCTCATCTTTCGTTCTCTTCCTCTCAGAACTGTCATTATTCGATTGTATATATATTCTGTTGTGGCGGTGGGATGGGCTGAGAACGGGTCAACACAATGAAAGCAATTATAATTTCCTTCAAAAGAAAGTGTTTTTTTTTTCAAATAGAAAATATCTTTAACAGGCTTATTTTGTTAAATTATAATCCCTCGAATCAATTGCGACAATATATGATAACATACCTATCTATCTTGATCCCAATATTCTTCTCAGATCTTACTTTCGTTGTTTCATTGCATTCTCTTAACATTGATTCTTACTATTGACATTCTTCTCATCTTGCCCCGTCCCTTGGTCCTTTTTATTTCCTCTTTGCCCTTCCATATCACTTCTTTATTATCACTTGCCGTTCCTTTTGCTGTATTGCATCTCAAACCTCACATGGAGAGATCAGAAGACAGCACAGTATATAAGGAAGAAAACAGGAGTCAGAGACATCGTAGAATCTATTGTAAAACTTAAATGGCAATGGACAAGCCATGTTGCAAGAATGACAGACAACCAATGGACATCACGACTCACAACATGGATCACATGCAAAACTGAGGCCGACAAAATACACGATGGAGAGACGAGCTTGACAAATTTAGAAAATACTGGTTCTGCGACACCGCTGATAGAGAATTGTGGCGATTCCTGGGTAAGGTTTATGTCCAACGACGGACGTTAAAAGACTGATGATGATGATGAAGAATTTCCACGCTATTTGCTTATTAACTGGAATCGAACTCAGAACCTCCTGCGTGTGAAGCAAACGTTCAAATTATAACACCATCCGAGCGGACAAACTGGCATATTTAACAGCTTAACAAACTTTCATTTTATTGCTTATTTACGAATTATATTTTGTTCGGTAAACAGCCTTTTCACTTTAACCATGACTGCCTCGTTTCAAGGAGGTAAAAGTAATGATAGACGATGAAACCATTCTATAGTTGAGTATTTCAGGAACATTCCAAAAATTTGGTTTGGGCTACTTTCTCGTCCTTCTACTCAAACAACTTGCTTTCTTTTTTTTCACAGTTTTTTAAAAATTTCGTCCTTATGTTTATCATTGACGTAATACTTCTGCGTCTTTTTGTACGAAAAAGTGATCTTGCACTCTCTACAAGACCAGGACCATCGGCGTGCTCAAATTCTGTACAGTTCAACGTAGTCTTTTAATTGACAGGCGACAAAAAAATCTAAATGAATATGAACAGCAATATATGCCAATGATTTTGACATTTTGTTATGATTACTTCGTTGGTTATTTCAAAAAAAGCCTAAATCGTTGCGTTAACAATGAAAGAATCATAAGACTCAACAGTATATTAGAGAAAACTCAGGAGTCGGAGATATCATTGAATCCATTAAGAAAACTCAAATCGAAATGGACAGGCCGTGTTTCAAGAATGTCAGAAAAGCCTCTGATATCACTACTCACAATGTGAACCCCCAGAGATCATATGCAAAACTGTGGAAGACATAAAATAAGATCGCGTGACGATTTAGACAGGTTCTACAGACATTGGCACCCCGATGTCCACGATAGAGATATATAAATATTTCCCATTTTGGCATGTTTGTTAAAGAGCTAAAATGCAGATACATTCAACTGAAAATGATTTATAATCATGAAGATAAAACAACGATGGGAAGTATGTTTATGAATGAATTAATAAAGCGTGAAAATATCGCAAGGATATAATTTATAGACGATGGCGATAAGTGGGAGTAGTCAATCAAA
>OY735210.1:7869595-7917095 GCA_963457665.1 Thysanoteuthis rhombus
GTTCTTCTTAGGGATCGGACCAATAGGCCAATTGTGTTGTGAATGAAACACAGTGGAACAGTGGACGAGGAAGTGAGGCGAAAATCTACTGCCATACCCTATATGACAAGGGATTCTGCACAATTCGCTATTTTTTCGTCGTTGCCTTATTGGCAGCTGGATTGAGCTGAAATTTTGTACTGGAGACTATCCGACCAAGGTGCAGCTTTTATATTCGTCAAACTATAAACAGTACCCTCACGCTGGCAATGGCTTCACATATCACATTACTACTTACTCGGTTTCTGTTTGTGATAAGTGAAATGAAATCAAAGATGACAAGTACCCGGAGTGGTGTCACTCACTTCATCTGTTATTTTACCCTTAGGTCTTGGGAGGAACGGACTCATACCTTTTCCAAAGTGGAGTGAACTCGAATAGCCCTAACTGAAGTTTGAACTGTTTTTTTTCTGAGTCCATTGTCAGTGCCACTACCCCACGGTCAGCCACACCTTTAATAATTACAGTTTTAAAAAAAAATAGAAGGTTGCAAATGATGTGAGAATTACAAACGCAGGAACCGGAATCAGTGAAACAGGTTTGTTCAGGCGAGTTCTTAATCGCTGCAATTCAAGATTAAAGGCCCCACGCTTGAATCCTACGGACAAAAATGACAGACAATTTAAATGCAAAAGAATGGATTCAAAAAGATAATTCTATGTTATACATTTTATAAGTACAATTCACATTCCCAAGTACAGCAACTGCAAAATAGTCAATCCTCCTGTTATAGCAAAGTGTTGGTGCTGACTGATCATCATTTCATTCAAGGATATTGCTTGCTTACTGATTACGCAAGCTGCAATACCAATACAATAAGGTGGAGCAGCAATTTGGCCTAGATATATTATCATTAATGACCAGAGAACATGAAATACGTGAATAAACATTGAAATACGAACAAAGTAAACGATGACTCTTCTTGACGTTTACTAATCTTAATTTGGCACAAAACCAAGTAGAAGAGGCTCGTGCTGTTAAAAATTGTATTGAACCAATTTTCCATGTACAGAAGGCCTGTCTACCCTAAAAATCTGCATTCAAAATACTTTCCCCTTGAATACTCATCCTTGTTGATCGAATGCAAATTAGCTTGAAACTGGTTATTCAGAGCTTGCTAGTTCGTGTTTGTTTTTTCCAAAACTGTGTAACACATTCCTGGCCTGCAAATATATCAATGCTTACCAACACTTTGCTGCTGCTCCTAGTTTCCAATGATATTGGGTATTTTAATTGTGACAGTGTTTAGTAGAGCTCCTCGGGCGCTTTCTTGATGAAAACTGTCGTATTTCTAGACTTTCCCTCCTCGCTCCCGAGAACAACACGTATTTTTAGAAAGTCTCTATCTTCCAACCTTTTACTGTTAATGTCACAAACATTATCGTTTTTTAAAAGCCTTTTATTGCTTTCTTTACATCGCTGTGAATGCGCTGTGAAGTACGGTTAAATTCAAGACTTGAATAAACCCATCAAATACTGTGCAACTTTACTCTAACCTCGTCACATTGTCGAAGAAATCGAATAGAAATTTATATAAGGAATTGAAAAGAAAAAGAAAGGTCTTGAAAGTGCCATACCATGACGCAAAGAAGTTATTCGTATCTTTGTGGATTCAAATACACAAACGATTTTTGAGTGGAGTGAGTGCATGTGTTCAACGTGAATATTCCTTAACGACCATCATTGCGCAGTCAGTGTCTTGAATACGGAAATCTCTACGCAACTCTGCTGCTCAAATATCAACCTCACAATGTATATATCGACGTAAGTGTACTCGTTTATTCAGGGATAGAGATATAATTATACTAGTAGGTGAGATCGATTATATCCTTCTGGTCGACGTTAAAGCCTAGGCAAAAAAAATAAAGAATCGAAATGCTTATTTTCAAGACAGGAGGTATCTTTCTAAATAAAATAATGGCAAAACATTCCGTCTCTATTTCATTTGGTTTTGCATCTAACTAAGCTATATGCAGACGCACACACACACTCACCCATAAACACACACACACACACACACACACACACACACTCACACACACACACACACACACACACATATATATATATATATATATATATATAGTGGACTCTGGTTCCACATGGGAAATTTTGATACACACTTACACAGCACACACCACTGATGATGGGAAGAATCCCGAAACATGTATGGACAATTTACTTATAAGGATTAATAAACCTTACCTCCACACACCTCACTCCCGAGTCTGTCTCACTGTCTACAGTACACATTATATATATATATATATATATATATATAGTCAAAATTTGGGAGAGAAATAACCCAACATATTTCTCTTGGTTCGATCATTTATGAACCATAATGATCTGAAGAACATGTGCAGAGCGATTTCTCTTCCATTTTTTTCTTAGTATATTTCTATATTGTATGATTAACATATTGAAAACTTTTTATTTTGAGTTAACGAAAATAACTGAATTAAAAATTCAACCGCTCTTCAGACCAGTTTCTATATTAAGCCTACAGGCACCCACAACTACCTTCACTCAAAATTAGTCGTTCCAAAAACAACTGATAAAAAAACTACCATTTTCACAAGCGCTTAAAATTAGGATAATCTGATCAGCAGATAGTGGACTTAACAAACACAACTATAATTTGCTAAAAACTCTGTTAAGCGGGGATATTTACAAGGAGATACAAATGATAAAAAAAGCAACTAAATACCCTGAGAAGAAACACTCACACTCCCAGCAAATACAAAAACAAACCCACCAGGATATCACTCATAACCATCTTCTGTAACACAATCCCACCTCAGTCACATGTGATAAATGATAGATTGAATATGCTTACACTCAAAACAAAACTAAAGCAAATATTCCAGGAACCATGTGTCATCGTTTACGGCAGACTCCAAAACACTGAAGACATGAATATCAGTAACACTATGATAAATAACAAAGTTTCACCTAACATCATCCCTAAAACTGTTGAAATTTACAACAACAGAAATAGTTTATGCTACAACCACCATAAGCACATCGACACTTCCACTAGCTCTACTACGAATAAGAAATTCTACATCTACCATAATTCTTATTGCAGTAGCAAGAATGTCATCTACTTCGTAGAATGTAATAAATGCCAACTGCAATATATAGGCAAATCGGAGTGGCAGTCAAACATTAGATTTAATAACTATATACAGAGAATTAAGTAATTCAATTATTCCAACCGACTCCAAAGAGAACTACATTTCTACATCCCCGGCCACAGTTTGACACAGACGCCAGATTCACTTTCATTGAAAATTTAAAAAAAATACACCCCCAAACACAACTAAAATTCTAGAACAACATGAAGATGTATATCTATAAACTTTAATCCACCTCTCATAACGGACTCAACACTCTAACCACACCGATATTTTACACCATAATCCTCTCATACCTAATTACTCTATGCTTATCAACTCACTACCTTCGTACCTGCACTCAGGACTACACTTCAACCTTTGCCCAAACATCTTAATATACACATAGTATTATTTCCCACTACAACCACACCTATACAATCTAGATTCTCATCTTCATATCATTATTGTTGCATACTTCTTACCCTATCCATACCCAACTTAAAACGGTATTGCAAAAATTTCACACGTAGTCACCCAGATCCCTATCTATCGACACGTATGTATGGTTCATCTTACTTTTCCTCTCCAAAACTACAATCTACAACTACAATGACCAATAAGGATAAAAAACATGCATTTCTCAACTGATACCCGATCATGAATTGCAAATACTCCCTCTAACCTATGTCCCACCACCTTGATCACTACAAGAGATAGTCTTGTCCCCCACCTGACTAGGTACCTAAAGGCCTTATAGTAAACCATTACCTAGCTCCCCAATATCCATAACAACTGATTCTTAATGATGCCTACCTTTTTCTGACCGGCACGACCAATAATATACCCATAACTGCTGCTACTACTCCCAACAAAATATCATATCAAACCAGCACAGATTCCTCCACAGACATAAAATAGTCTGGACTCACTACCATGGTACTATAAGTCACTGCATGCTCCTTTATCCTTTTTGTCTCATTCCTTATTATTCACTTATATATATATATATATATATATATATATATATATATATATATATATATATATATATATATACTCAGAAATCGGAAAGAAACAAGTGTCAGTGATTTCTTTTCCAATTCCTTTGTGTATTGCTCTATATCAAATGATCATTATATCGAGTACTTTTATTTCAATTTAATGTATATTACTAAATTTAAAGATCCAACTGCTCTTCTTTGTTTATCAATTTTTAATGATTTTAAAAAAATAAACTAGTAATTCTATCTTTATAATATATATATATGTGTGAGTGTGTATGTGTGTGTGTGCGCGCATTGAGACGTTACGTAAGTCCCAGTGTCATGTTTTCCACAATTTTAAGGAAATTTCAGAAGTCTCTTTGAAGATTAATAAGCTCTTTATAATGTGCAATCAGTCACTTTTAGTTCGTCGTTAACAAGTATGGGAGGAATTCTTGAACCTCGGAAAATGAGTTCCACCTAAACGTACGGAAAAGCACATCTTCAAGCGTTTTATCATTTGTCTTTTTCTCCTTGATTGACACTGAAAAAAGTTATTTTTTAAAAGATAGTTACTGCAATGAATGATTGATTTATTACGAGAAACTAAAACGAAGAAGCCTTCGTCTTTATAAATCTTGATAATTAAATAAAGCCATTTTTTGAACAGCTGAAGACAAATTTCGTTTTTGTGCCTCTACAGCTATCAAGAAAAAGATAATATTAATCGCATGAAAAAATATTACCGTGCAAAAAGGCTTAAACATGTCAGGTGAGGTCATCAGAGAGAAAAAAATCCAATCTTCTCTGATTTTAAAATCATTCTCAAAAAATACTTTGAAGTTATGTATATTCATTAGATTACAATTGTTATCGAATTTTTGACTCTTGGAAATATCAAAAAAAAAAAAATGATGCAAGTTATAACGTCAAAATCTGTACAAAATATTTACTTCTATCGTACAGAGAAGAATCTTTGTCACATATTTCACAATATATATATATATATAGAGAGAGAGAGAGAGAGAAAGATAGAGAGAAAGAGAGAGTTAGATAGTTTGGTATATAGTTAGATGATGTGTATGCGTTAGTGCGCACGTCTATGTGTATGAGTATACCTATAACTGTCCTCGTGACAAGAATCAACCAGAGAAAGACATTGAAAACAGTTGTTTGCCAATACTGACATTACCTATCGATTTATGCTAATGTCATCTTTATTCTAGAAAATAATACATGGATTGAAAAAGGCAATGAAATACTATTGACAAGAGTCTGAAAAGATTGAACGGGCAGGCTCAAATAGAAGAAGGTTTTTTTTGTGGAATTAAGCAGGGATAATCAACCTTATATCTTTCGGTTTAGTAGTTCAATTTAGCGGATGTCAAAAACGGAAGCGAGTGAGATTTAAAATATAAACTTATAAAGAGTAAACAACTTTATATGAACATTTCCTGTTTATAGTTCAATTTTTCTATACTCTTAAAATAACACAATCTCATCCATGAGAATCTTACTGATGGAATAAGCAAATTTCAAACCAGCACCGGCCTCCAAGTGTAGGAATACAAATGTCCACAGTTATTCTCATCTATCTATGTAATAAAGAGTGTGACTCTTCCTCTTGGTTTCTTCGTCTTAAATCCTGCTTGAGCACTCAAATACTACCCTTTAATCCCACACAAAGGCCCGATGGGGGGGGGGGCAACACTTACAGCTGATGCAGAGCGCACAGGTACTTCTATTCTCGGCAGGTGTACCGATCCCTTCATAAATAGTCCAATCACTTTTTGATGCGTAATCATTGGATGATACGACACACAACATGAATCTCTAGAGATCATACGCAAAATTGTGGCCGACTGAAAATAAGATCCCCAGATGATTTAGACCGTTCAAGGATATATTGGCACCCATCGCTCGCGATAGAAAGATCTTGGGAATCTTGGGAAAGGTCCATGTTCAACAACGGCTAATAATGATAACTATGCTAGTGAGAGAAACTGGATCAAATTATCTCTTTTCTTCTGTCTTACGACAGATAATACAGGTAATACCTGCTCCTAGTAAGTTTGCATAACGCCATTTTTCGGTTTTACGGAAAAAAAGCCAAAGGCAAAAATAGTATCCAGCGTTTATTTTGCAGCGAACTATTACAAGACCAGTGCACAACCATATAAACTAATGGTAATTGCTTCTTTTTCGATTTAGGCAATTTCGACTTACAAGAGTTTTTTTTTTTTTTTATAGGGAAGCTCTACATCCGAATTGCAAGGGAAACCTATGTTTCTACTCTTGTACAAATCATTTACCACTGCAAAAAAATGATTGAAAATATGTATGTATTCAATAATGACTGTCTATCTGTATGCAAACGCAATATCTCTAAGAGTGGATCATCAGATGAGAAAAAATAAGAATCGGTTAAATCTTAGCGCAGATCCAGGATTTTTTTTCGATTGTGAGATGACAGTCCATTTTCCCATACAATTTTGCATTTACTCATTTTTGTTCACGCAATACGTACAAAAGTTCTTGGTGAATTTTAATCTCATTCAGTAGAATCCGTTCTTGGCCATTGGCTAAAAAAAAATTGTTTTTACTCCGGGCCGTGCCGGTAATTTTTACCTCCCCTTTATCGTAGCTAGAAATGAACCGATTTTCATTCAGTTTCTAGTTACAATAGTGTTGGCAGAGGTATGCGATCTCTGGGTGCTCTCCTGTTAATTCTACTTTTAAATGGCATTCATTTTGAATACGAAAAAATTGACAGGGGGTTTATGTTCTTTTTGACAGAAAGTAAGGAAGATAGTAGATGGTCAAAGACCACTAGTTTTCACCAATTCTCAGCTAGAAAAATAAGGTTTCACACATATTCTCTATTGATACAGCCTTTTGGTACACACTCTCACAAATACCAACAGTAAAAAACAAAAAATTCAGTCTTGTGACTCAAGAATTTCTTTCTTTCTTTCTTTCTCTATCCCCCCTCTTTTCTGTCTTTCTTTGTTACTTTTTTTCTCGTTTCACCTTTCGTCTGGTCCGTCTTTTTATATATTTATCTTTTTCTTTATTTCCTTATTTTGTCGGTGCGGAAGAATTGTCTTTTAATTCAATTTTCTCGATCCGCAAAGAGAATTGGTGGGCCACGTGCGCCTGTGCTTGCTTGTTCAAACGAACGCTGAGAGTGGGTCGACGTGGCCAGCGAGTCGCACACGCGCAGCAGATACGGCGATCGAGGGGGCGCCACCAGTCGCGCGACCTCACAAATGGCGCGAACTGCTCATTACGGCCCATTCTTACGGCCTGCCGGAATAAAAATTCAAGTAGAAAAGATAAAAATAAATTTTTTTCGTTCTCTCTCTGATACAGAAACGTATGCACACACATACATACGCACACACACACACGCACACGCGCGTACAAAGGGGGAAAATAAAATAAATCAAAAGAAATAAAATAATAGAAAAAAGAACGAAAGTGTTCTCTTCTGGCACCGCTAGATGTCGTCAGCGGCAGCTGGCATTGCTTAGTGAAAGTGAGTCGCTCGTCGCCGAAAGATGAAAGGGATGTAAAGATGTGTGAATAACGGTGGGAAAACGTTCAGGAGGAGACAGTGGGAAGAATGAGAGAGAGAAAAATCAGGGAATGAGAGAGAGAGAGAGAGAGAGAGAGAGAGAGAGAGAGAGAGAGAGAAGGAGTTCGCTAAATGAAAATAAAAAAAAACGAAAAGATGAAAAGTGGATGAGTGAAAATAAACAAGTGTGAAAGAGGGAACGACGAGAAGAAGAAGAAGAAGAAGAAGAAGAAGAAGAAGAAGAAGAAGAAGAAGAAGAAGAAGAAGAAGAAGACCCTTCCTCTCATTATTACGAACCTCAATATAACGAATTTCGACTTGAACGAACACGTTGATCTATCCTAATAGACTCCAGATTAACTGAACAAACTTTCTTATCTACATACCGAACTTCGAATTCTCTTAGTTTCGTGGCCCAGACGTTTGCAGCCTTTAGTTCCAGATCAAAGTGTAGTATCTTTTTTACTCACGTCAAAAAAACATATCATTAAAGCCCTGTTTTCAATTTTAAACGTTATTATTGTTGTATTTCAATTCTTATTTTCATGAATTTTACTTCAGTTTGAATATTTTTTCAATTGACCAAAACGATTGTCATAAATCTTTTTTATTGTCGTCACTTAAAACCGTGTGAGTTGACATTTCCGTATTAGGTTTTAAAGTTTATCCCACTCACATTTCATACCGTGAAAAAGTCAAGTAATTTCATTTCACTTGATCATTTTAACTTATTACAACTCTTCATAACCCTTTTCTAACTCATTTTAACCCGATTATTATTATGAAATTTTGTGTTACAATGAATTATCACTTGTTTGGTATTTTTGTAATCAAATTGTTGAGTGTTCACTGTTCTGTATGTGAATTATTGTTTTATAAAATTTAGAATAGAACATTCAAGAAAACAACAGATATATAACCATGATATAACTTTTCCCAAATGTTAAAAAAAATCAAAATAAATTAAGATCCATGATATAGCGATCAAAATACAATTGTGATAATGTTGATAATTGAAAAAAAAAATGATTTGAACGAGTTGACGTGACAAAAACATATACTACACTTCGATCTTGCAATACAATGCCACAAAAGGATGGACCACGTAAGTAGGATAGTGCCACGAGCTTTTGCATTACTATTTGCCGAAAGATGTAAGGTAAATTTGGAACTAGTGCGGAAGGCAACCGAACTTCCTTCAATTTACCAAACGATGCTTGTTAAATACGAAAAATTATCAAAGTCAATTCATATTTATTGAACGAAGGCCAGCCATCGGGTTTAATGACAAACCCCTCTCACAATTATAGCGACGGTTTACTGTGTATATTCTACCTATACTATAAAGTACTAATGTATACATGCATGTATGTACATACTTCTTTACCTTAGGTGTCGAGAACTACGTATCACAGAACAAAAACTAAGTGGAAGGTTTTTACATCATTTATTTGAACCTACACACGTGTGAAGGTTGGGGGTCAATTTTTTGAAAGACTCTTTTCGAGTACTCATTTGTATGCCTTATTGTCATGTTTGTTTGATAGCACAGTGGTTAAAACCTCAGAAAATAGAATTCAAACTCTGACAGTGAACGTTTTTTCATTTCAGTTCTATATATCTTCTAATAATTTGACCTTCAAACCCTCGAGAATTTTATCAGTTTAAAAAAAAAAAATAATACAGCTTTTAGAGGGGGGCTCTATCAACAATATAGTTACAATGCTAAACTGGACCATCATTTTCCATTCGTTGGAAAACTGCAAATGTACATTTCTTTTTCTCTAAGTGCTGATTCAATTTTTACTTCATCTAAATTATATGAAGTATTAATGTATATGTGTCTGTACTCTAAAAAGGCAAGAACTTTGCATCAGGAATAGAAAACAAAAGCATATCCAGAATCAACAGGTCCTATTTTATCTACAGCACACATTTTAAGCTCGAATTTTACACGAAAAAAGATTGTCGCTTTCTATACAGGTTGGCATTCGCGATCACATAAAAGAAAACTTTTATTGTTGAAGAATTAGTCAGAGCGACAAAATAGCAGTGTTTATAAACTAGGTAAATACTATCAGCGGATTGCAGATGAGTGAGATTTTACTGTTTCCTTTTTAATTCCTTTTCTTTTGATTCAACACGTTCGATGCATTAGACCTTCAAATTTGTCAGTTTTGCAAAAGAGAATATTTAAAGGTTTTTCTAAGGGATGGTTCTATCTACATTGTAACTATTATTCGAAGCTACGACCGTAATATCCATTCGTAATAGTCTGGCAGTATTTTTTGAAGGAATCTTGCGGCTATGTTTAATCTTTAGAGTCATGATGTGGTTCTAAGTGTCGTAGAAATAATTTATTTTCATGTTTGCACTTTGATATAAGCTCTGTTCTTCTGTTAAGCAGTTTGTGCTGTTGATTGGAGGTGATTATGGCAACTTTTTCTTTCAAGCAGAATTTGCTGTGATCTGAAATGTTGCTGTAAACAGGTTCTATTTTTTTATTTTCCAATTTATTTCTGATGTGCTTCGGTTTGTTTTATTGAATTCCCATATGTATTTTGATAGTGTTATGCTCTGAGCGTATTTTTGTTGTGTGAATAGGTCTTTTGCTTCCAAGGGCCTTCTGTCATCCAAATATATATCTATCTGGCTTTCCTTTGAATTTTGCGGTGGTTTAGTATATAACGTTATTTTGTTAGCAGTTACCGTTTAATGGGCATTCGGATTTATTTCTGCAGTTACGGTCGATGATTGCGGGTGTTAGCGAAGTTTAAGTGATTTTTGTCGTTTTAAAAAAAATGATTTTTGACAGGTTTTCGATATAACAATCTATCTATCCATCTATCTCTCTCTCTCTCTCTATATATATATATATCTATATCTATATCGATATATATATATATATATATATATATATATATATATATATATATATATATATATATATATATATATATATATGTGTGTGTGTGTGCATTAAATTGTTTGATACTGTTTTTGAAATTACCTCTCATTAGTGCACGGCAAAAGTGTCATTTGGCCTAGCCATAAATAGATTGAGCAATTAAAGAAAATGAACTACAACAGGATTCGAACTTGCAACTGATAGGTAGCCGCCTCTCCATTGTGTCACTCTTACCATTGAGCTAAACAGCCTACCGGTAATTCGCTCAGTAGTGAGAGCGAAGCCACGTAGAGTCGGCTACATATTGGTGACGGGTCGATTCTTGCTGTAACCCATTTCTGTTCGTTGTTTATTTTGTTTAAGCTGTCCTGGACAAATGACACATCCACTGTGTGATAAGGAGAGATTATTTCAATAACAGTTTCCAATTATATTGCACATTTCTATAATCATTATGTCAGATTACATACCATTTTCTAATGATATACATATATATATGTATGTGTGTTTGCGTGTGTGCACGCACTTGCGTGTGCGCAAATTAGATATCTGCCAGTTTTATTAATTATGAAGAGCATAAGAGCAATCAATATGTACATACTGAGAGTGGTACAGAAAGAGGTACATTGTTCGATAGATATGAACAGATAAATGGACAGATACATGTAGAGAGAGAAAGGAAAAGAGAAAGGAGAAATTGGGAGTGATTGAAAGCGAGAGTCTGAGAGAGAGAGCGTGAGAGAGATAGCTGGAGAACTGCTGGCGAGCTAGCTATATATATATATATATATAGAGAGAGAGAGAGAGAGAGAGAAAGAAAAACAGAGACAGGGAGACGGAGAGAAAGGGTCAGAATGAGACTGTATAAGGGAAAGAGAATGTGAAAGGGAAAGACACCAAGAGAAAGCAAAGAGGCAGAAATAGATTTCTGAGTAGTTGTATGTGTGTGCATGTGAGTGTGTTCGTGTGTGTGTGTGTGTGTGCATTCGCACGCGCGCGCCTGTGTGTTTGTGTGTGTTCGAGTGTGTTTGTGTGTGTGTGTGTGTGTGTGTGTTACAGCGAACTAGTGCATTTTGCCATTCCGCTCTGTGCTCGTCTTCTTCATCAAAGACGAATTCAATTCCATAGAAACCGCCCGTCGCCTTAGAAACAGGGGACCGTTCAGTGACACTCAATCAGTATGGTAGATTGGAATCTTTTGGACCGAGAAGATAAAAATGAAGATAAAGAAATTGACCAAAAATTGCTGAATAACAGAGAGGGAGAGAGAGAGAATTGCAAAAAATAGAATTTAACAATTTGCAGTTCAAGATATTGCCAAGTAGAGTTTCCAGAAAGGAAAGCATATCGACCTGAATTCTTTGCTTACTTAATTTATATAAGAAAGAGGCTGGTATAAATATTACTTGGAACCTGAGGAGATTACAGAAGTAATACCCTAGAAATGCTACTCATTTAAAGATACAATTATATAAATCATAACCCAATTCTCTCATTGAAGCTTGTATCAACATCGTACACCATTTCTCCATGGTTTTCATCGCATTTACGTAGTAAAATCACTCACCATGAATTTCTTTATCAGAATGAAGTCCAATGCATTTACATTATATATATATATGTATGTATATATATATGTATATATGTATATATATATATATATATATATATATATATGTGTGTGTGTGTGTGTGTGTGTGTGTATATATATATATATTACGTATATATATTACGTATATATATTACGTATATATGTTTATAATTGTTAATTGTATCATCCACAAACTGCCGTTTCGTTGTATTAGAACTCTTCACTTTGGTTTTAAACTCAATATCTCTCCCAGTACCGCTCGGTCGGGTCGAAATCTTTCCTACGCAGAACTGGGCGGTCAGTAGGACCGAATTGAGCGATATATATATATATATATATATATATATATATATATATATATATATATATATATATATATATATATATATATATATATATATATATGCATAATTCCTCATTACCACAGCGCTTAATCCCAGAGTTAGAAAATGGACCCATTCTATTATTAAGACGTACATTGATTCCTGAGCACCAAAACCCCTTTCTTCCCGATTTTCTATCAAACTCTGGACTTCCAAGCTCTGGAGTTGATTTTGTGTCGTTGGATCATAATTTTGCACAATGAAAATTGATGAGTCGTACACTTTAATCTATGACGTACAATGAATATGATGTAGAGTCAAACTTTAATAGACGCAGTGGCTGATTTTTTGATGCCTTGATTAGAATAGAATATTTTTCATCTCAACAAACGAGCAACAAATCCATTTCCGTATATCTAGGTGAGAAAAAGATAGATTCAAGAAAAGAAAACATTGATTTTTAACCGGTGTTCCTTGTCGTATCATTTTAGTTTCAAAGCTGGGTTGTGTTTTCATTCTTTTATTTTTTATCGAAGACATTGAATTTCTGCTATGGAAAATATTCTATTCCACTGAACCAACAAGATCAAATAATTTTTTACATATATATTCCTATGTAAGAAAATAGATGGATTTAAGAAAAAGACAATTAATATGAAATCTTTGTTCCTCATATATATAGTTGTTTTCAAAGCTAAAAGATGTTTAAATACTTTAGTAAACATTGAATTTCTTTCATAAAAAAGTATAATTTTATTCAATAATAAGTATGTATGTGTTTATTTATATATTATGTCTCTTTTCTGCGAAAATTACCGTGCTATTAAAGATGTAATTCAAACAGATATCGACAGAACCATTTAAACAATATAATATGATTTATAATCACAAATAAATTTTGATTATCAATCATTTTTCAGTGGTTTGTAGGGTCCAGCTTGTCATCAGCAGTTCTTGTGATCAAATCTACCTAATAATCACACTTTTTCCTTCCTTACTTGCTTTTGGGGTCAGTGGTAAATCAACCATTAGGCTGAGTAGTCTCTCTCTTGCTTTCTCTATTCCTTGCTTTTGAGGCCAGTGGTAGATTAAACATTAAACATTAAGCAATATACATGACAGATTATAATAACCAAACCAAAAAAAAAGTGACGAATAACAGTGACATAGTGACGTACGCTAAAACTGATGACAAATTCACTCCCACTTTCAAAACCCACCTCAGGCCGACCTGTTTTGATGGCGTTTGCAAATTGCATTTACAGGAGCTGCTAACAGAGGGGTAGGAATGGGACACGGAGTTTTGTAATGATATTATATGGAGATATTAATTCTGTTTTGTCTACATTTTAGGTTCTAATGAGGCGAGGGGTTTGACCTCGGTGCAGCCCAGCTTGTCTACTGTGAAATTGCTTGTATGTATAAGTAAGTTCATCCACAACGTATTTATTTTCTGCATGTAAGAGCCACATTCTCTGAGTAACGCTTGAATTCATTTCTGGCCACTGACAATACTTTTTTTTCGTTCTGATTTTGAATGCATTGATATGGTAAAACCGTTAGCAGTGGATTTATATTATGCATATAATTCTGTCAGTAAAGATTGCATTAATTCCTGTCAACCGACAATAACTTTCCTCCAGATTTCCAATGCATTTCTATAATAAAATCATTCGCTGTGTATTTCTGTAGTTGAATCATCAGCAGAATATTTGCAATGCTCATATAATTCTTTCAGAAACGTTTGCATCAATTTCAGGATATATTGCTAGTTTCTGCAAAAGGCCTAAACAGAAAGTTTGGTCCCAATGGAAGATTAAATCATTATTTAGTACTTAAATTGAATACAACCAGCACCGTTATGACTACTTAGAGGCCACATCATATTAACAGGATCTGACTTAGTATGTATATATATATATACATATATATATATATATATATATATATATATATATATATATATATATATAAAGAGAGAGAGAGAGAGAGAAAGAGAGAGAGAGAGAGAGGGAGAGATCGGATCATTACTTTCGGGAAGAGCGCGAACTTTGACCCAGCATAATTATTTCTTTTTGATTTTCGAAATAGAATATGCAAAAAATGTACCCACATGTCACATTAGTAACCACTCAAGCCGTCCCTGGGTTATGTAGACACAGATGACTGGGCAAATATTTGGTAAATCAAAGTAACAGAGAATTTCAAAAGTTCGAACGTAGTCGGACACAACACAAGTTCCCAGTTTAGCATATTACTTAAATTGTACATCGAAACTCTCTCTAAAACTTAAAAATTTTAAAATTTGTTGGGACCATGCTCGGGGGTCCCATTATTATACACATAAAATTACATGAGAATATATTGTGCTGTTCCTGACTTACACCGTCACATACGGACGGGCGGACATTTGAGTAATTATAGTTTATTAAAAACAATATTATTATTTTGCAACCAGGAATATCAGTACATATGTTTTCATAGTGACTTGTTTGGGTTTCATAATTCAGAACCAAATTTTCAAATTGATTTCTGTTTGGTTTGTGGCATATAGTTCATTCTGTTTCTTAACCTTACTCATTTTAGGATTTTCTACGAGGGTTTTTATTGCATATGTTAATGTCTACTATCCTTTGTTTCAATGGAGACCAACTCCAGACACTCGTAGTTACGGTGAACAGAAACGATGTCACCATGCAGACAATATAAGTTCTTACTTAGTATAACAAACCTAGAAGAAAAGGGTAATTTGGGCTGGGAAAATTATCTCATCCTTCATATTCATCAGATCTAGCACCTTCAGATTATCATTTCTTCCTATGATTTCAAAATTTCTCGATGCCAAAATATTCGGAGATAAGGAAGTTGTTTATCTGCTTCTATTTTTTCAGTAAAATCTTGAAATGAAAATGTTACTTTTGAGAAAAATGAGAGAATTATGCTCAACCTCACATGGAGAGATCACAAGACAGCACAATATATAAGGAAGAAAACAGGTGTTCGTGACATCATAGAAACTATTAAAAAACTCAAATGGCAATGGGCAGGCCATGTTGCAAGAATGACCGAAAACTGATGGACATCACGACTCACGACGTGGATCCCCAGAGATCACATGCAGAACCGAGGCCGACAGAATACAAGATGGAGAGATGAACTGGAAAAATTTAGAAAATACTGGCTCTGCGACGCCCACGATAGAGAAGTGTGGCGAATTCTGGGTAGGGTCTATGTCCAATGACAGACGTTAAAAGACTGATGGTGATGATGATGATGATGATGATGACTGTAATTCCGAGCGACTGGGATTATTTCCTTGTTAATAGAATTTCACTCAATAATTCAATTTGTATCCATTTTTATCTCCTTCCTGAAAATGTCATACATCTTTCCGAACAACCTAACATTCTCTCGGAATGGCGCGTTCGGATTTCATTATTTACAAAGGAATCTTCAAGTTGTTTCCTTTTTGGACTAATGCCTGTGGCTTATTCCTTTGAAATTGTGAGTCTTTTTTTTTCGGATTTATTATGGAGACACAGAAAATCGCTCTATTTCTTTGGAACAATCTTCAATTATCATTATTTAGACTCGAAGACTTTTGTATGCATTCCGTGGAATCACTACCTCTCGAATGTTTCACTTACTTTAGAGTCGAGTTTTTGATTCTATTCTTAGAATCCACATTCCTTTTATCGTCACACACATACACTCACTCACACACACACACACACACACACACGCGCATATATATATATAAATATATGTGTGTGCGTGTGTATATATATATATATATATATATATATATATATATATAATTGGGTAGCAATCCTTCAATTATGCAAGTTTGGTTGAACATGACGGACAAAGAATGTCGTTTTATTTATTCGATATTTTTTCTTGTTTTCTCACAAGAAAACGAATGTCAGTGTCAAACAGATGTAAGTATTGATCAAACTTTCATTCAGATTGATATCTTTCGACTGATCCTCCGGTCATTATCAAGATGTTATCAAACGAAGTTACAATACATGATCCACTAATTGCAAATTATAAATATGACAATGGTAATGTTTTTTTTTTACTTGCAAAATGGGAGCTCAACACTCTCAAACTCTAGAACCCACTCTCGCCATGTTCCCCCAGAAGTAGAATAAAACTCTAAAACGTAAAAGAAAAAAAATTCTACCATTTTCACTACTTGCAATTAGCGGATCATATATTGTAACTTTGAGTTCTCACAATGTCCTCGAAACTTATCGAATTTTCACAAAACATTATCAGAACACGGTAAATAGCTATATACAGATATACACATTTATATATAGAGAGATGGTTTGACACATAGATCAATGTGATATATGATATAGACTGATGGAACTTTGAAGGGCCTTGCACGTACTATGAGTTCACCACTTACTTGAAAGTCTATTTTCTACACATCTTCAAACAACCATTACTTCAAATCCTGATTCGTATACAAATAGAAGTAAATATAAAAATAAGCTTGAATGAATAGAATACAAAGACATTATCCTTCGGTTAAATAGGGAAAGGTATGTGAAAAATGTAGAAAATTTTTCGATCCCTAAATTTGGAAATGTTCAAATGATGGAGGAATAAAGTCGATGATGGTTTGCAAAAAAAGAGGAAGTGAAAATTTGTCCTTTTATTTAGAAAGGTGTCTTTTAGTTTAGAGTGCTGTGGTGTAAGGAGGAAAAAGTGTAAGTGATAGAAAGAAAGAATAATGAAGAGAGAAAAACAAATAGGAAGATGAAGAATGTTTGAAGGGGGAAAAGAGAGAAAGAAGATTAGATGAGAGAAAGAAGAGATGGACTATAAGAGAGAAAACGGATAAGAGAGGCAAATTATGAGAACGAAGGGGGAGAAGAGAAAACAGGAAAAAGAGAGAGAAAGAATGAACGAACGAAATGAAGAAAGAGAAGACAATAAGTGGAAATTAAAGGACAAACGCAAGATCAAAAGAGAAAAAAGAAAGGAAAGGGGAAAGACATAACGATCAAAGAACGAAAGGAAGGTGAAATTCTAAAATATAGTCAAATATAAGAATCAGAATATTGGTGAGAGAAAGTGCAAATAATTTGCGAAAAGAACGAATAAACTAAAGAAAGAAAGAAAAAATGAAAGAAAAAACGAAAGAAAAAATCAGAAGAAAGAAAGAAAGAAAGAAAGAAAGAAATCTAACATACGAATAAAGAAAGAAAGAGAGAAGGCAAGAAAGAATGAATTTGGAAGAGTTTCAAGAAAAAAACAGCTTGTTGTAAATAGCACGATAGAACAGCAAAGGGAGATAACAGAGAAGTACTCATACTAACGCCAAGAAGAAGTGGTAAAGGGTGGTGGCAAAAGAATTAGAACTGAAAAAAAGATGGCAGAATGAAAAAAATATCAACGAAAGCACGGCACGAAAGGAAGAGAATTTTGGCAAAATAAAGAGTGCTGAGTACAAGATGAAGAGGAGGCGGCGAATAATATCGAGCGACAGGAATGGGTGAAATGACAAAGACTAATGTTTCATGGAAGCCTTTAGGGTTGTGTTCGTTTTTACCTTGTAAAGCATAGCATAATTTGCCGTTCCCATTTCGAAAGATTCCCCTCCTTTCAAGCCTTTTAAAGTTCAACTGCAACATGATATAAAATGAAATAAAAAAGATAATATGGAATGAAATAAATAATCATCCAAATAAATAAAAAATATAAAAGGAAAAATAAGTGAAAGTGGGTAGAGCAAACATTCGGTAGTGATTTCACTTTTCCAACTCCATGAAAGAAGAGTTCGGATTTAGTCATTTTTTTTTCTCATTCTAGCCTCAAACCAAAAAAGTTGGCTTTTATACTTTTATAAAATGATGGTCAGGATTAAGCTGATGTTTGTATGTGTGTGTATATAAATGTGTACGGATATTCATTAATGTGCATGCCAACACACACACGCAGACACACACACGTATATATGTATATATATATTTACGAGTGTATGATGTATTTATATATACATATATATATAACATGCATTAGTGTATGTATTCATACTTGTATATGTGCGCGCGCGTGTGTGTGTGTGTAATGCAAAGACATAATTACAGGTAAGTGCCTGCGCATGTAAGTATTGGTACATACCTGTTTACATACTTATAAAGTTTTCGAAAAGAGACATCATCTTCTACCCCTATATATATATATATATATATATGTATATATATATATATGTATATATATATATATATATATATATATATATATATATATATATATATATATATATATATATATATATATATATATATATATATATGCCATTTATTACTCTGGTACACATCTATTACATTTATCAAGAGGATCTTGAAACTTTTTCGATTATTGTTGGTCTATTTGACTCACTTATATTCACAGCATTGTTTCTCAAGTGTCTACACTTAAAATATGACAACAGGATTCTGGTTCCATAGCTTGAAAAATTAAACTTCGATGAAGACCGTCAAATTTGATTTAATGCCCCTTCTTTTGTGGCAATGATGATGATGATGATGATTATGATGGTGACAACGTTATAATGTTGATGCTTCGTGATGGCTCATAGTGCCAATGATATTCGAGCCCCGATAAACAGTAACTGTGATTGTTGGGAGATTTTATTTACTTGTCCATGGCAATGAAAACACCAACTTTGGCCTATTTGCTGAATTAAACATCCTTCGGGTAAATTGTAAGATAGGCACATAGCAAGGCATCATATAATATAATAAATGGACAGCATGGCGTTTTCTGATTGTTCCTCTGTCCGTAAGAATGGACTTGAATGTCATTTTTTTTACACTTGCAGCGTTTGGTAGGAGTTAAATTAGTGACCGTACTGCGGACACAGGAGGCTTTCAACTGGAAGTGACTCACTCAAAAATGTATTTTGTAAAAGACATTCGATGAACATGATGATGAAAAACTGCGGAGTTTTGTTGAATGTAGCTCACTCGAAATGTGTCAGATGTTTGCATTAAGGTTCAACACACGAGGGGGATCAAACAGCAACAAACTACAATAAGCCTGCATCTTCTGCAAAAAGAATAAACTGTTTTTGCATTGATAATTGACCTCCAATGAGAAATGCATCCTTTACAGCAATCGACGATGATCAGGTGCCTAGCGATCTGCAAATGAAGATTGACTTTTTCAAATTTGTTCGTAATTTTTATTTTTTCATTTTAGTCACAAACCCTTCGTTAACGTTTTGGCAACCAAATGAAATGGACGATATTCATTGCGATCACTTTGGAGCAGAGCGTTTTAGATAACTATAACTGACTGATAACATTAGGCAAAGGAGATATATATATATACATATATATATATATATATATATATATATATATATATATATATATATATATATATATGTATATATATTGGAAAAATTTACATCAATTGTTATGAATATATATTCATTGTAAGGTCATTAAAAACATTGTTACAAACAACTTCACATTGTAAAGAATTGATATGAAATTTAAAATTTGAAAAAAATTTTCAGTAATTTCAGATAAAGTTTTTGCGATCGGCTCATTTTGATGACAATAACCGTTTGATAACATTATCCAGAGTTATGATAAACAGTGTCCTATATGAAACCAATACAGGAATTTAGCCCGTTCCACTTATTGGAAATAACTAGAAAAAACAAACACACAAACATCCATATTTTACCGTAAGAGCAAGACTTCTAATTTCTTTCTCCTTAAAACGGATCTATGATTGGCACAGGTTTTCAATCAAATTCAATCTTCCATGAAATAAACAGAATATTTGCTTCCTCCAGAAATAAAACCGAGAAAATAAAAGTTGTTTTTTAGTAGTAGGAGTAGTTGTAGTAACAGCAACAACGAATTAGGTGTGAACCTTGAAGCCTTTGAGAACAGAAGCCAATTTCGTAGTCGAGAAAAAATGATATTTACAGGTGAAATCTTTTTCTTTGGGCAATCCAAGAGCTATGATTTTAATTTTTTTGGAATATAGGAATCTTTCCTTGCAGTCAGAAAAAGCACTGTTTGTTACGTAAAGTTCTTGGTTGGGTTTAGCCTTGAATTCACATCTGCACGAAATGCAGACTGTTGATCAAAGCCGTGTATAGAACGGCAAGGGTACTGCTTATGTGTAAATATTTTCATATAGAAATTTATATCAGAATTTATATCAGTATAATTGCTGAAAGCACTACAAGCGCCTCGTATTCTTAATAATCTGTGAATATTACCAAATTCCATGGCCTCTGGCAGGAAAGGGCTATTTTCTCGGGGCTTGACGCAGAATTGTGTATTTGTTACTATAAAAAACGTCAACGAAAACTGTCAACATCTACATATTCATCATGAACATAGATTTCTTCAGTTTTTGAGTTGGTCTACATGGCTGGCTTGTTCTGTATCTATCAAGTAGACACCGTGCATATGGAGTTAGAGGACTGAAGATTTATACTCATACTCTTCATTACGTCTTGAAAAAGTAGGGTTTTTTCTTTTTGATCTACCTCCCCGCCCCGAAAGGTTTTAGTGGTGGGTTCAATTCACCAATGCTCATCGAAGTCGTCCCTTGTTCACACCTTTTATTGATCATTACTGCCAAAACAAAAGGCGAGAAAAATAACACATTCATTGATAACCTCTCTTTCCATTTTTAAAGAATTGATCATCCCAACGTGAAATACTGCCAAAAGACATTAGCCCCCTGACGGTCTCTGTAGAGTGACTAACCGGACCTGTCCACATTAGGATTTATGGAAAAAGAAGTTGAATGAGTTATCAACAGTTACTGAAATTAGGTCGCAGCAGGTCAGTGGTTAATGCAAAGATTAGTGCATGGTGGATGATGGAGATGATGAGAGTTTCCAGTATGACTAATATCAGATTTTTGATACTTGAACAGTTTGACAAACGAATTTATTTTTCAATCAAATTTCCAGTTGTCGGTTGCCATGATAAAAATTGGAAAAAATTGACTTCGACGGAATTACAGGGAAACATTCCATCAGGTTCTTCACGGCCTCTGATCGTATGTATATATTGCAAAAAAATATCGGCACTATTTGACAGGAATATGGGTAAATATTTCACCAAGTGCTTTACGTCCTCTGATCGTATATAGGTACAATAAAACATCGTCGTGATTTGACAGGAATAGGGGTGAATATTTCATCAAGTGCTTCACAGTCCCTGATCGTATGTATGATTGGCTGGGAAAATATCGTAACAATTTGACAGGAATAGGGATAAATATTTCACCAAGTGCTTTACGGCCTCTGATCGTATGTAAGTATAATCACAGTTTACAGAAACAGGGGTAATTATTTTACTAAGTTCCATTCGGCTTCTAATCTCATGCATGCAGAGCTAGGAAAACATCGTCACTATTTGACAGGAATATGGGTAAATATTTCTTCAAGTTATCTAGTTCGTCTGCCCATTTTGTGTTCTGCCGACCCCGGTTTTGCATGTAATCTCTTGGGATCCATGTTTCATGATGTCTATTGGTTATCTGCCCTTCTTGCAACATGACCAGCCCATGCCATTAGAGTTTTCTAATGGATTCAATGATGTCTAAGACGAATCTTATCTCCCTGATATATTGAGCTGTCTCCCCATGTGATATTAAGCATGATTCTCTCATGTGCACTTTACATGATTTTCATTGTGAGGGGCAGTCTCTTGGTTAGGTTCCATGTTTTAACTCTATAGGTAACTATCGGGAGGATACATTGTTTGTATACTTTTTTTGTCTTTTAGAACTAATGGGATCTTCTTGCTCTTGAAGGTTGAGCTTGCTCTGACGAAGGTTTGCTATCCTACAGTGATTTTTCGCTTGATTTCTTCTTATTTAATGGAGATTCGCTATCCTAGGTAGATGTAGTGGTCTACTTTTTCCAGTTTTGGGTTTTTGATTTTGATCGGTGTCTACTTTTCTGACAGGTTTGTTGCAAATGACCTTTGTTTTACTGAAGTTCGAGTGAAGACCGACTTTCTTGCTTTCTTCATTCAGTTTATGAAGCATTAGTCTTCTAGTTGGAGGTCGTGAAAGTTCTTTGCAAAATGGACGATGTCGTCTGCAAATCTGCTTAGGTATCTACCATCTATTTGGATCCCCTCATTTAGCCAGTGTAGTTTTCGGAAGATCATCTCGAGGCAGGCTGTGAAGAGCTTAGGTGAGTTGGTACCACCGTGTTTTACCCCTTTTTTGGAGCTGAAAGAGCTCTAAGTCTATATGTAGCTTGATAAAGGGGCTGCAGTGATGGTGTATATGTTATAGTATTCTGACATATACTGCAAGTACGCCTTAAAGCGTGATAGACTTAATGAGTTGGGAATTTCCGCTGGGTCGAAAGTCTTCTTGAAGTCGATAATGGCTGCAGCTAGTAACATTTTATATTTTGCTGCTTTCTCTTTTTGATGATTTATCGAACAGAGATAGTCCATGGTTGAGTAGCTTCTAAAGTCAGCTTGTTCTGGTGTTTGGTTTTCATCTAGAGTTTTGGTGATAACTTTGGTGGAAAGTTTGTAGATGCAGTTGAGTAGACTTGTTCGTCTGTAGTTGTTGGAATATTTCAAGTTTCCCTTTAAATACATCAGCATTTAAATCTTCAGGGATTTACTTTGTTTTATGCTTAAGTTTGGCTAGTTTCCTGGTAATGACATTACCTGGCTTTTTCTTTGTTTGTTGATAACTATGGTATAAATTCTGGGGAACCCTCGGACTGTTTGCTAGCGTCGTGCACGTCCTGTTCGTTGTTTTGTGGTCATTGTTTGAAGGACTAAAACTTTTTCTTATAATTTCATTGGTACCTTCAACGATCGTTCGGGTCTGCCTGTTGTTAAGTCACCATTTCCTTCGAGTATACTTATCCTGTACTGAGAGTTTTGTTCATAGCTTTCAAACCCAAAACTTTTTCAAAAATCATCCCGATAATTGCTGTCGTGTATCTATTTTTGTCTTCTCTTCGTAAGTTTTAGATAGTTCTATTTAGTTCGGTCGGTTCCATTCTACCTAGCTAGGGAAATATTGTTACAATTTCAGAGGAATCATGTCATACGGCCTCTGATACGGCTGGTTTGATAGAGAGAAAGAAAGAGAGAGAGAGAGGGATGAAATATTACTGTATTTGTGTATAGTCGAAATTCGAGTTTAGGTGAAAGTTATGATTGAGAAACCTTGTCATGCAATTACAGTGTCCTTACTTTTGTTGAGACTGGTGCATTAGTGTACTTATAGAATCCACTGTCTCTACATATATACCTCTCATTCTCTCCGGGTGAGTATATATATATATATATATATATATATATATATATATATATATATATATATATATATATATATATATGTATGTGTGTGTGCGTGTGTGTTCGTTTGCACTTGTGCATACATATGAATACGGCCGAAGACTGCATCGGCCTTAAGCGAAAGATAAAACAAACATGGATGAAAATGTAATCTCGAATGATATGATGAATAATGGTAATATCTCATTTCAGGATTGCAGATAATATTTATATCTGTTTTATCTTTTTGTATCCACAACATTTCAGTCAGATTGTTCCCAGGCTTCCAGCAACTGGAATTCTGTCCGAGAAAAAAGACAGACTTTGAAATAAGTTTGTGAAAGAAAACATGAAAGTATCTCGCCTCTCAAAATTTGTAAGTTGAATTACCAAGATACTGAGAACGCCACGATAAGATTCTCATAGTATATCGAACACTGACCCTGTGCAGTCGATACAACAGTATAAGTTAAGATCAATTATTAACATTACATGAGAAGACTGGGTTTCCCACCTTGAAGTCTTTACAGTATAAATAATGCATTTACGGGTATTTAGAAATACTGAATGCGTTATATGTGTATTTTAGCATGAACTGTTAACGGAATTGTTATAAATTCTGATAGCTGAATCGGATCAATTATAGTCACGCACGGCACAATAGAACTACTAATTCTCGACGACGTATTTGAATAAAATCCGATGTCATCAAATACCAGCTTCTATGGATTGGCAACGTGCACCGAAAGGGTAACACCAACTTTCCCTACTAGATCCTTTGCAATGAACTCAGCACCGACAAAAACAACCTTGTGGCTTCCCTCTGAGCCATTACAAAGATCAATTCAAACGTACTATAAAGAAGACCAATATTAACTCGGGAATCTGGAGAGATTTAGCCATAGATTACAAACTCTGGCACCGAACCATCTCAACGGCTGCACAGCTATTTGGAACAATAACCTTGCCGAAATGATGGGGACAAACGTCAAAGACGAAAGATCGACCAAACCTCAAAAGAATACACGGAACAAGAAAGGCCGACTACAAAAGATTAACAGCAGATACCGTTTGGCTAAACTTTCCCCCGAAGACGTTGGGAGAATGGGATAGGTTAAAAATTAAAAACGTAAACAGGTTTTTGGCCGACAAAGCCTGGAGTATTTATCTACGAGTGTTTGTATGTATGAGTGGGATGTCCAGGACTCCTACCCGTGCCCGACGGTCAGCAAGTTCATCTCTCAAAGCAATTCGCAGCTGTAGTGGGTTTGCTCCTCTCAGGGTATTCAAATATTATGGCCCTGAGTTAGATTGAGTAATGCTCCATAAATAACCGTCGGTGGGATGTCCAAATCTTAGAGGAAAGATTTATGATTGGCTAGATATGACAGCAACATTTATGATTGCATATACACCGTATTTAAAATGATGTATATCATTAGTGCTGAATTGACAATTGAGTGAAAATTGAAGAAAGTTTGAGAATGGCCCAGCGTATAACAGCGTGAAACAATTCAAAGACATCTTTGTATAGTCGACCTTTTATATTATTGTATATTCGACCTTTAATCATTTCAGTCTCCAAATATCATAACGTGACAAAGCTTTCGATAAAATGTTCTTGGCGTAGACTGGACACAACTTGTTTCCCGTGAACGTATATGTATCTGATTGTTGGTGTAGCAAAAAATCTTCTGATTACTTGATTCTTAAGTGAACTGTCTTTCATTATGTGCAAATCCCAATGACTTCGACTTGACTTTACAAATAGGGCATTAACGTCACTGAACTGCCGACCATTCATAAACCCTATCCCTCAGAAATAGCAGGAGGGGACATTATAGTAGTAACAAAACAAAGATTCATTCCACAATTCATCATCTATCTAAATACTTGTACAAGCTAAATCAAAATGTCTACCTAGATGAAATTTGAATAAAAAGAGAGATCCTTTACGGTAGGTGGACCAGCAACATAGGAACTGTTTAAATAATTCAGGTATTTCGGAATTTCGCCTTGATCTATTCTTTTACTTTTACAAAAAAAAAGAGACGAAGAGTAAAAACAGCGTTCAACGTTTGCTTAGCAGTGAGTCATTATAGGGACAGCGCACACACTCTTCACCTCTTTCTCCTATACCTCAGTCTCCTGTATATCCGACTAATCCAAACTGTGATGACTCATACAATTGTAACCATTCTCTAGGACTGGGAACGCTAAAAAAATCTTACCCATGAAAAATTATGGTTATTGCTTTTTCGTTTTGGGTCACATCGGTTTGGATGAGAAAGCTCTACATTCGGATAACGGGGGAACCTGCTATTAATACAAGTTACGACAAAGACAGAGATGGTGACAAGAAAGAGTAACAGGTCTTGCTGGTTGTCTAATAGAAACTGTCACGGGACAAACGCGTTTTGGCAGCATGCTGTGCAGGGGTGATCAATTAAGAAAATTAGGAAAATGGGTATTCACTGAAAAAGTATGGATTTTTCAAAATAACTGACGTAAATGCTGCTGGATACAAATTATTTTCGGGAGTGAGAATTTTCAAAAGCAAAAAAAAACAACATTTTTCTTGGCATAATAAGAAACGAATGCATAAATATTTAGCCCTCTAGCTCCATTGACACGGCCTGCACACGTGATAGATGCATAGTCAGCCAGACAATCAGTCAGACGGATAGAACAGTTGAAGAACCCTATCATGACAGTTTTGGTGACAGTTCTGGTTGACAGTTTCTAACAGATGATGAGAATGATGATTGAGCAAAGAAATCGAGGCTATTATCCTGAGTGGATTTGGCTTTTATGGTCTCAAACGCAAGTCAAACAATTTCCCGCTTTCCTTTCTTTCGTCCTTGCCGACATTTTGTTTTACTCCGCCGTTCTATCGTCTGTTTGTTTTTTCTCCTTTCAACTTGCTTCCATTTCTGAACGTGGCAGGGCCATTCAACGCGGATATTGTGTTTTGTTCATTATGTATTCAAGTGCTCGTCTACCGCTAAAGCATTCATATTTTATAAGCGTCCGTACACAAATCACTTACGAGGGGATCATTTATTTATATTGGGGGGAACGCCATTGGCATAAAAGTCAAATAAGCCCCGGGCAAAAACTAACGCTATTGGTGATTGAGATACGTGAGGGAGCAAACAGTTGTGTCTGTGTGCGCGTGCTTAATAAAAGTACTCCACGGTTTAATCCGTTGAAAGAATTCTCGCCTTGAAGGAGTTTAACCTCGTACCAACCATCCATATCCTAACAGGTGAAGAAGTACCTTTCATTCCGTGAGTTTATATGTAAATGTTGCAACGTTGCCGGCTTGGAACCAGACTAAACGTGAGAATAATTTCAGTCTCTGAAAATAGACTTACAAACTAATTCGTAATTCTCTTGTAGTGCGTAAATAGACTTGAGTCAACTGGCAGAATTCGCCTTATTAACAACAGATCCGTTAATAGTTCTGGCCAAAATACACGTACAACGCATTCAGTACTCGTACTCACAGTATTCATACATAGCTCATGCTGGAAGTACTGGATGGTGTGACATAAGCACGAAAGACAAAAGAGGCAATTTGAATTTCGGTCTGTGTTCATTTTACACCAATAAAGAATTAAACCTGATTGCCCAGCACCCAGTCCAATTCCAAGATACAACGATGAAGGTCTTGTCAGTAGCATACTACAATGGTTGACAGAGGAAGCAACTGGTGTGTGTAAGCAGGTGGGCTAAGAATTTTCCATTTCTAACTTAGCTCCAATGGAATTAATGGTGACAAATCTTGAAAGTTTTCATGTTTATCGAATTGCCGTAGCCCCGAAAATGTCTTGCCCGACCAAACAGCCAAGTGGTCTACAGATTCTTCTCTCTTTTTTATTTTTTTTTGTGTGTGTGTGTGTGTTTCTGTGCGTTTCCAGACGCACCTGGTCACATTTATAGGACTACAACCCTGAAAGAAGTACACCACGGACACCATCTTAAAACGTTTTTTTCTTTTCCTTTTTCGAAAAAAGTACTTTTTTTCTAGTCTCTATGGTCATTTAGGACCAACAATATCCAATTGTACTAGTATTTTTGTATTAGATGATTCTAGATAGAAAAATCTATTTTTGAGAAGATTTTTGCTAGTTTTATTTACATAATTAGATCTCATACGCGCACAGGCTACGGCAATTCATGTATGTGAGGTGCAGATATTTATTTATTTTTTCGAGTAAGTTATATGATTTTTTTTTGGCAAATCATTATCAATAGTCCTAATATGTTTACCAGTATTTATTTATGACGTATTTTTATGAAATTAATTTGCTTTTGAGTGCATCTCAGCAAAATGAGCGTTTGCATACGTTCTTCTCCAACTGCTACAATTGTAGTGAGTTCAATCCTTTCAGTGTGCCTTAAAATTATGTTCTTTTTACCTTAAGCTATACTTGGCAAATCTCATGAATTTGTATGCGCAGTGGAGCAATAGTTAGCATACTAAGCATTTTATGTGCAGTTAAGTATTGCCATTACCCTAAGGATTATTTATAAGATTTTCATCATCTTTCTTATTTTTAACACAAAGTTCCGATACGTCTGCCGGAGACTGACTGAAAAAGATACACATTTTCTTGGTGGTAATTCAGGATTTTATTCGAGTTGTAACATTTAAAAAGCAAAGAAAAAAAACTTCGATAATGGATTCTTAGAATAGTCTCATATCATTTGACATACAGCCCTTTATTTTTATCACTGATCTGAAACGACGTTGTTTGATGAACATATATATATATATATATATATATATGAATGTATGTACTGCTTACATGTAGGTGTGTGAAAGCATTTGTTCCATATTTCCCCAGCATTGATATTTGAGTCTCGTTTGCCTCTATTAGAGCTGATAAATCAAACTGAATGTTTCTCGAGCGGAGGTTATTATTGGCAACACTTCCTGATTTATGGCGCGAAAAAAGTGACTGATTCATCAATAAACTCTGAGCCGAGACGTGCGTTCCATTTTGCTAGCAGATCACATTTACTATCCTCTTTCTTTCTCTCCTTTTCTCTCTCTCTCTCTTTCTCTCTCTCTCTCCATATATATATATATATATATATATATGTGTGTGTGTGTGTGTGTGTGTGTGTTTGGGCAGCTTTCTTCTGCTATCCATAAGTAGAACGTCCCTAAGAAACCTTTTGTAAGCCAAAATAATGCAAAGCGAAGGAACATTACCATAAATTTGTAGTGGGGTCGTTTTAGCGTTTCCCGACCCGAAAAGTAAACTTGTGCAGGATCTTTCAAAGACCTCCAGAGAACTGTATGAAGAATATGTGAGGCAAAGCAATGAAGCGTATTATCGTGATCCAAATGAAGACAAACCTCGACCATCGATATCGAAGTAGGATGACACAAAACAAGGATAATTTCAATTGTAATTGCTTCTTCACTTTACATTTCTAATAGCGCAGTAAACCCATGATAACTTAGGTATTTAAAGTTGCATAAAGAGAACCTTCGAAAAGCTTGGTATTGACGTAAGTGATTGTGCACTTAATCATCTAAATTATTTAATTGTGTGTAAATTCTTCCCCATTAATCTCTGTCCATATTCAGAGCATGCCAATAGCAAGATATTTTAGCGACTGAGCCGCGGATGTAGTCACGAATGCGAAATGAAGAGCTGCAGGCGAGATTTGAGCTCTGTTTGCAGTTCCCAATTTCCGTGCAGATAATTGTTACACTACCTGGCACCTCGACATTTCTGAACATACGGTAAAAATATCTGATGGACTGTGAATGAAAGTCAATTTATTCAAGGTAATGCATGTTTAACCATAGGAACGTCAACTTTCAAAATTTTAGCCAGCTTGACTTTATGCAAAGTCTTTCATATACAAATTTAGTCTAGAGAGCTTTACAGCTTTAAACACTGAACATTAAAACACTTTTTCACAAGATTTCTTGTGTCACTTCATCCAACTATTCCCAATTATCTCTCAATGCAATTTATGTCATTTTCTTCAATCCTTTTTTTCCCCTGTTTCACGTATTCTTTGTTATCATGATACAATGTATAAATTGTCTCCTGTTTATTCTCTTTGATAAGAACAAAAGTCTTGCCTTAAAAAAAATTAAAGATTATTTTTCCATTGTGAATATGGGTATGACATTTCAATACGTGAATTCGGGAACTTTTGAACATATGCGTGTATCTCTACATGAAATTGAATATAATTATGAAAGATAAAAGTGGAATCATTACGTGCATGAAAAACTGAGTATGAAAAAAATACATGTATAGAATTGAACTCTTACGTCAAATTTTGGTATTCATTAAACTTTACTTAGTATAGAACAAAAATATTTATTTCGCTCTACTTAGTCTAATACAAATTATAGTAATAGTACAATAAATGGAAATAAACCCCCCAGCTATATATATATATATATATATATATATATATATATATATATATATAGAGAGAGAGAGAGAGAGAGAGAGAGAGAGAGAGAAAGAGAGGGTTTTAAAGCTTTAAACACTGAAAATTTAAAAAGAAATTCAAAATTTGTTTGTGTTACCTCAGTCACTGGTTTCCTAAAATCTGTCAATGCAATTTTTGTTATTTTCTTCAATGCTTTTCCTCCGTTTCACATATACTTCGTTATTATTGTCCAATGTATAAATTGTCTTTTGTTGGGATCATCAGCCGTTTACCTTGTAATTGTTTCGGGCATTAGAAACAAAACAGTCATATCAAAATGGCACCCCAGCAGTTCTGATCAAACACCACCTCCCTTTCTTATTATACAGTTTTTGTCACGCATGTAGTTTATCATTTTATATAAGGTTCTGTATGTATAGTATAATGATATTTATACTATACGTCATTAATTTTTTTAAAACAGATCCTACTCACGTAGGTTACCAAAAACATGTATTTAACGATGAAGGATCAGTAAGTATAACAACAGACGTGACTCACTGTTCGTGTCATTTCTATTGAATGTTCACCCATGTGAATATTGAATCCATTGTGTTGGTTTTAATCTCAGACTGCATGCAAACTAACTCATGATATCTTTAAGAATACTAATTACCAAGAAAAAAAATTCTCCACGACGATTTTCAACCAAAACATTCAACTGAAGAATTTGACAATTTTTTTCCACTAACTGCAAACTTAATTTTTACATGTCGTATAACATTAAACTACCATCAAATGTTTAACACTTTTAATTATCAAATAAAGTATCCTTTTGTACATGGTTGAAACAAAGCGAAACGAAACGAAACGAAACAAAACCACTTCCTAGCAGGTAGTAACACTTCTATGGCCAATTCTATTTATATACATGGACCATTTGTTACTTGGCATTCCATGTTCGATCTCCTGTATCGCCCAACTACTTATCAGTCAGACAAATGGACCAGAGCCAGATGTTTCCCCCCTTTCCCTAGTTACAGTCAATACAATGATCTTTCATTCTGACAAAAACTGGATCCATCTCTTTTGGTTATCTAATTCCCCTAACACAAATTGATTTATTTTGATATACAGCATTCATTTATTCTATTTTCATACTCTCGTTAACACATTCATTAATTTTTTTTAGTTCACTATGGTCAAGCTGATAAGATATGAAGGGATCTAGATATCCAATCATGACTTCATTGAACTGCCTAGAATTCTTACTAATTTCACCGCCTTGATTGACCATTCTCACCACTAAAGAAACAGTTTTCGGTGTAAAATCGAAAAATCTTGGAGATTATCGAAATATATCCATAATGCTGTTCCGTAAAATAAGTAAGCTGGTATACTACTTTTTTTTCTGAAAGGCATTCTCACTATCTCGTTTATCAAAGAATTTTTAGACAAACATTTCATGTTCGATTTTAATATCCGAAACTGGGAACTTTCCATGCATTCCTTTATATTACATTTTAATCCAATGTCCTCAGGGAATATATTGCTCTAGGATTTTCTGAATTCTCCTCCATCATTAAGAAGACAGAAATCATCAATAAAACGGATGCAACCTACAATGAACGAGCTCGTTTTATATTTTAGTTTTAATTAGAGATGACATGAATATATCTCTGTTTCTATGTAAATAGAAATCTGTCCAGTAGGGGGCAGGATCATTTCCCATCGGTACACCTATGATCTTATGTAATATTTTGTTTTCTATTTTAAAGCAACATACCTCAATAAGATGACTAACAACTACTCTAAGTGTACAGCACCAATATATATATATATATATATATATATATATATATATATATATATATATATATATATATATATATATATATATATATATATATATGAGTGTACACAGAAATTTCAGTTCTTTGCAGTGACTCTTAGTTTCATGCTGGTGAAGCAATCATCAGACCGAATACAAGTCAAGGAAAGGTCCTCCCTTTATGTAGGGTGTTTGAGGTCACATGGGGCAGTGGCTGATGGGATATGTGGAACTTGCGGGTAATAATTGTTCTGATCGATAATGCTAATTTCACGTTCATTCATAGTTGTATTGTGGGAATTGCTTCTTAAAGTTTAAGTTTAAAAAAGTGTTAAGAAAAAATATTTATTATATTTTTTAGATTTAAGACTAATGACAGCTGAGTTAATTTTGGGGTTTGTTTAATAGTCAAATCATCTTTATGGAGGGTTAGGATGTTTATATATGTATGGGGTTCAGTTGTTGCTGTTGCTGTTGGAAAGAAGATATTAGCCGAATCAATATCTTCCATTTTTAATGATACAGATTAGCCAAATCAATATACTCCATTTTCGTTGCTGATGGTGGTAGTATTTCTATTATTATTAGTAGTATTGTTATTATTAGTACAATTATTTGTATTTTCACACCAGTTGTCTGGTGGCCATCGCTCGATACTGAGTGATAGCAAATCTCTTCAAGTTTCGAGCCCTCCTCTCCACACTTTCACAGATCTAAGCAGGGCTGCAGATTACAGTTTCATACACGTTGGCCGGTGGTTATTGCTGGAGGCTATGACAGTAAGTCTCTTCAGGTCTCTAGCTCTCCTCTCATATTGTTTTCACCTATCACAGCAGACTGCACCATGCCTGTTTCTTGGCTCTTGGGCCATCGTTGGCAGCTGGGGTCTCATATTTCCATTACTCTCCTCAGCATTCGTCCAATCTCCAGCAGTACTGTGGTCTGTCAAGTTTCAATCTCCCCACTTATCCCCAGTCTTCCAATATCGTTTTCAGTGTCTTTGGTACAGTACTTACTATTACTGGTATTTCTCTGATTCCACACCTTCTTCAGTTTCCTTACCGGGCTCTGGTATTTCTATAGCTGTTCACTCTCCTTCGTATTTACTCTGTGATCTGCATGCACAGCCACGTCTATCATTTGGTAGCTTCGTCTCCCTTTGTCCACAATTACCGGCTCTGGTCATTTTGCTTGGACGGGTTGGTCGGTTTGGATTTAAAAATTCTAGAATCATTTGTGGCTTTTATTTTGTAGAGCTATCCCCGGTTTGTGCTGATACCAATTGTCTACATGGTTGAATCCCATTCGTTTGCTCACTTCCCAGTCTATCACTGTTGTCATCCAGTCGTGTATGCTGCGTTCTCTTTCAGGGCTAATTCACTACATCCACCGGTTATGTGGTTAACGGGCTCATCCCTTTCTTCTCGATGGCGGCATTTACTGTTTGCTCAGATTGTGTCGATCTTTGCCTTGATATGATTTGTCTTGATGTATTTGTTTTGGGCTGCCATGATGAGCGATTCTTGTTTTCTCTTCAGGTTTCCTTTGCATGAACATATCCATGATCTCTCTTCTACGACATTTTACATTTATCTTTTGGATTCCACGTTTAGTTTTTTCTGTTCCCATTTTTTTTTGCTGTGCTGCTCTTTCGTTGGTTACTTTACATTGCACTACTTCGAGCATTTTTAAATAGCAACTTCAGTATTTGTCAGCATATATTATCAATATTTTTTCTGTTATCAATATTATTATTATTATTATTATTATTATTATTATTATTATTATTATTGTTATTATTGTTATGATGATGATAATAATAATAATAATAATAATAATAATAATAATAATAATAATAATAATAATAATAATAATAATAATCGAAAAGAAACGGATTTTTTAACCCAGAGGTTGTTTATTTTTAGAATCGTAGTGTGGTTTTCGATATCGTAGAACGAATTTTTTCTCATGTTTGCATTTAGATATTAGCTCTGATCTTTTGTTTAGCAGTTTGTTTATCGGTGGAAGGTGATTATGGCGATTTTTTCCAAGCAGAGTGTGGCTGTTATTTCTTATGTTCTTTGGTTGTTTGTTTTTCTGACCCAATATGTATTTTGTGCTGAATGCGTATTTTTTGTTGTTAAAGGATATGTTATGTGCTCGATTCCTTTGCTTCGGGGGCCTTTGGACAACCACTGTATATTTTATCAAGTTCAACTTTGGATTCCAGTGTCGCTTGATATACAGAAGTTACCGTTTAGTGGCCATCCTATTGAAATACAGGAAACTGAAAGTCATTGCAAATATTCCCGCAAGACACCTTACGAAAGATTATGATTTGAATCACAAAACCTTTATTAGAAGAGTAAAGAAGCATTACGGTACCAGGTAGAGACGTTAAAGTTTGCAGATTATGAATGTTGAGAGCGAGGCTTATGCTGAAACTGGTGAGGGTGTCGCTACTTAAGTAAGGGTGAAGTTTGAGCAAATGGCCTTAGCCCAAACGTTCGAAATCTGCGCATCTAAGCATCTTTGTCTGGTAATGATAGAATAATACATGATGTCCATTCAAGTAAAATTTCTATGCATTTATTTTTCAATTGCATTCAATAACAACCATGGTTTGTCAGGAAATGAAAAACTGTGATGTGATCAATATCTTTTTGCTGTATGCAGTGATTAACTGAAGATTGGAAAACAGGATAATCTATGAATAAGTTGACTCTTCCACCTTTTGTTTGGCAGTGATCACTAACAAAATCTGAATCGAAAAATACATGAATAAAAAAAATCAATTTAGTATGAAATTACATTGCAAATTGGACCCCAAAACTAAAATCTTTTGGGGGAGTAAAAAAACTAAAAAGTTTTTTCTTTACATAAGGAGTAAATGTTCAGATTTTCATATAAATAGCCAATCAGCAAAACTCGATTGAAAACAGAAGAAACCTATGCTCACATCTTTGATGACAATTTTTTCCGATGGTTACTAATTTATCAAATTTTTGTGACTTTTTCCCATCATATTTTCCATGTTTTTTTCCTACAACCAAATTATCTGACTGTCCCTGCCCGGAAGCATAGAATCTTGAATTCCTGAATCTAATGAATTCTCCAAAGGCATCTGGAGCTGCTACTTGGTTGTTGGAGACCCTCTCTTACATGGAGAGGTCGAAATGCAAGGAAAAGGTTGACAATTGATGCATTAACATTTTACTGCTACACTTGTCTAGGGTTTGCACCAATAGTTTGCACAAGTAATGTTCACACACCATCTCCCTTCTCCGTTAACCATCAAAGAAGGCCAGTGAGTGACGAGACCATTGTTGCTAATACATCTAGCGATGGGACACAGCACATTGATGTTCAATTCATACCTTTCCAAAGGTCATCAGTGCTAACAGGTACAACCTCAGTCGAAACTGGAATTCGGTTGGCCGGTTCCGTTCTCAATGCCAATAGGGTTTCACAGGTGTTAAATCAAAAGATCTGACCAGAAAGCTCAATATCAAAAAAGGTCCAACATGAATGATTTATCCAGAAAAAAAGACTTCCGTCAAAAAAAATTCCTGAACAGAAATCGAAAAGAACCAAATCAATCGCTTGAAGAAGCCCAAACAGGGCAGGAACATAAACGTGTTTGTGTAGTGAATCCTTGCTCTATTATATTGTAAGCTCTTCTCTAAATTAACTTAATGTTTAATGCTGAATGCATCGAGAACCTTATGACATAAACCCATCACGCAGCGGATATTATGTTATGCTATATTATATTGTATTTCTGCTTTATATATATATATATATATATATATATATATATATATATATATATATATATATATATATATGTGTGTGTGTGTGTGTGTGTGTATATACATATATATAATGTGAATAATGTATTTATATGTGTGTGTGTGTGTGTGTACTTATATCTACAATCTAGAGGCTGTTGACAATTTCTTTATCAAATTACCTCGTTACACGTTTTCAGTGGAAATAACGCCCAGATTCTGGAGATTCTAAATGTTTCTCGACGTAGTTCCACTGTTTTTTAGATGTTTTCCAGTAGAAAATGCCAGTGATGTCATAAGCAAAGAAATTCATTTTGACCATTTTTATTTCTCGATGGAATCTCTTACAAAACACCAAATTTTGACGCTGCAGTTAATCAATTATTGACTGTGATGGAGAGTTACTCTCTATTTCATTTCCTAATCCTCCCCTGGAAATGATACAAAAACTTCAGAAAAAAAAGTGTTATTGCAGTTACTCGAGTACAATGCAATCTCGAATAAAAGTTAAACCAATCTCTTTGCAGCTAAAAATCTGTAGAACGTGTAGTATAGTATATGTGTTATTGTTTTTTAGACTTCAGTATGTCCCCCGCCTCATATTTAGACTCTGTTTCTTTTACATTGAATTCCTCACCATATACACAAATAAATACGATGTTTAAGAAGAATGCTTTTACGTTAAAAACAACTTTTAGTACCAAATGCACACTCACATTTTGAGAAAATATCAAAATCAATCTAATTTAATTAACTCTTTTGCTTTCTTAACCATTGATTACGGAATTTCTTTATGAATGTTTTTTTTTTGTATGCATGAATCCTTCCCGTATTTAATTTTATGAAATCTCAAAAAATGTCGGAGGGAACCAAAAGATGTTTATATCGTAAGATTAACTTTCCAAAAATTGTAATCGATTTATTTTTTCCCCAAATTATTCTGATGAATGTTAATTAATGCCCTAAATTTGAAGCATCTTAAACTATTATATTATTAAAAAAAATTGTTTAGAAACTTTTTGGTCTTATTTATCAGAACAACTAATAGATTCACGACTTGTAAAACCTTTTGTTTTTTTTTGATAATCTATTATGTTATGAAGATCAACTGATCGCCTACCATAGGGCTGGCACACACAAACAAATATACCACATACTATACATACACATACTGCATGCATGCATACACACTTGAACACATACATATATCTAAAATACTCACATGCACGCGAGTATACACATGCCATTTATTCACGCATGAACCACATACATATATGACAAATGCGCATAAATACGTACTAACATGCACACATATATACATGCAGAAATACACGCATACACGCACATGTGTGTTCTCAAGTTGTTTGACATTGGACCAATTGTCTATTGGAGCCTTTTGTTCTCTAAACATTTTATAAATTGGACATTCTATGAACTGGACATTCTATAATTTGGTCCTTTTTGCATTGGACGTTCTAACATGTAGCAGTTTCACTACCTCGTCCTAAAGATATGACTATTTGATAAATTCAAGATGTAAGTCAGAAAAACATACCAAACACTCCATTTACTAGAAAAGACTAAAAAATGGAAAAATTCATTATTTGAAGAAAAAATTAAGCCAGTGGTCCTTCGTAAGTTGTACAAAAGCAAACATTTTACATTTCCAAATCGCCATTTAAATGTTATTTTTTGAGTCGAAAAGAAAGAATTCTTAAAAAAAGTAAATGACATTAAAAAATATTTAAAGATACTATTATTTAATCAATTGATACATTTAAAGAAAAAAAACACCGATGTTGGTAAATAAAACAGTGAGACAAGAAAACAAAATAAGTCGAGGTGACAGTAGCAGTGCCGATATCTGTTAGGTGTTCTGTGTAATAATGGTTGCACTGGAGACTGCACGGTCGTTGAACCTAATCCGTCTCGCTTCCCTTTGTTATTTATAGTAATTGCGGCTGTTGACCGCTCGCTGGAAAAGTGTCAGCTTTCTTCTTCCTTTTCCCTTCCTATTTTCACTCAGATTATAGTCGGAAAAGGTGATACATTTTTATGAAGAGAATTCTCTGTTTTACTAAATAATATTCCAACCTAGATTTTTCTTAACCCTGCAATCCCGTAACAAAACAAAGAAAAGAACTAGCCTGGCTGCTACAAGGAAAACCCCACTTCTGCTCCAACCGAAGATGATTACTGCAACTTTTGTATTGTATATATAATAAATAGAAATGTATTTATGCTTTAAAAAATGAGCCCTTGCGTGTTAGTGAGACTTGTCAGTTCAGCACAGTCGGTAAGAAATAATCCTTCCAATACGTTCGTCGTTATCTCAAATCACGGTAGGGAAATGTTAATTTTAAAGAGATATTCATTTATCAGAACGGGATGAAGTATTTATAACATATTTTTTGGTAGATGTGTAAGACTTGCCAATTTAAGCGATAACCAATCAGTTTTGATTTTAAATCTCAGTAGAAAAAAATGTCAAATTTCACTCCCTTAAATTTAGTGAGAATTCTTCTTGTTCTTATAACGGTGGAAAGACAAAGTCTGCTCCAAGTTTGGACTGGAGTTAGACAACAAATATAATCTGGTCTGCTGCATTCGTGTCAAAATTCGACGTAATTACTACCCTGCCGTAGTAGGGGGTGAGGCAAGGAAAGTGTGGCGGAAAGAAACGTATTCCCAGCACAAATCTCAATTCTTCTTCCGATTTAAGAACATTTTATTAGTAAACTGTGCCAAATGTATTTAGCCCGTGACATAAAGTGATTTTTAAAAAAAAATTCTTGGAGATTAAAAATACATAACTCAGAGGGCACCTGATTTCGTGTGGGTTCTATTCACATTAATGCCCCTACAGTTTAGATTAAATGCAACGCTGCGAGTGGTGCGAGAAACATGGATGAAATAGAAGCACGTAGTAAGGAAGAGAGGGTCAAAAGATCAAGCAAACAACAAAGCAAATGTAGACAACATATGGAAATATTTTTATATGAACAATGACAGAAGGATTTATTTAGAACAATAAATTTCCGTGTAGTTTGTATGTGAGTTGTGTGTTGGAAAATATTGTTCTTCAATGAGTTGGTGTCTTTAGAAATATATGCGTGTACAAAAACGGAAGTCCCTAATAGGATGTGTGTGTATGAGTGAGTACTTATTTTGTCCTTGTTGAATTGATTTGTTTTGTTGTTCGTGTCTACTTGAGTCTGTTTGAATCATTGGTGTGTGTTGATGACTATTATGTTTATGTCACAGGGCGGGCCACGGTCGTTGTGCCTCCTTTGGACGACGAAAGTATCAACAGAAAACTGCAGGGCTGAGGAATTAGATGAACTAGGATCGGTGAGTCTGGCACAGGGCAAAACACTTGGAATAACTTGTAAGAACCAAATTCACAACCCAAGCAATCGTCTCATGAGACGAAATCCCTAATTATCACTTAATGCCAGGCGCAGCCTTTTAACAGTATATATTTACATAAGCGTTGCCAGGAGGTGATTTATTGGCCGTAATGAATTTTTTAACAATCAATTCTTTTGTGATAAGAGGAATCAGTATAAAGAAGGCAGTCTTCATTAGTGAAACCACGTCTGTATTATTCATAGCGAGAAGAAACGGGTTTCCTCTTTCCCTACAATTCATTGCACTTAACGACTGATCAATGTACCACAAAAATCTTTTATTGGTTGATAAACTATTAACGCACTAAGTGCACCTAGATTCACGCTGCTGATCCTCTTCAATGTTCATTCCATAATTTATAAGCTTTTATATATTCATACCAGTATCTCCTGCTTTTTGAAAGTTCGTTTCGCGTCATTTTTTTTGCTATCACGAAAATAGGTTTGGAGCGAAAATAGCGTAGAGAGTTTATTTTGCAGAGAGCTGTTATGGAGGATAGAGTCTGCGTGCATCCTTTCTCTCCTTGCTCTACAGAACAATTGCCTATAATTCCTGATGACCTAACATCCGATGCCTCAGTCTAACAAACCATCATTACCCAGAAAAAAACAAGCTAAGAAAGTTTCCCATAAAAACTCACAGTGATTGCCACTTCATTTCACGCCAAGTCGGCTTACAAGCATTTTACAAACATTCCTCCACATAAATTAATGGTAATTACATGTTCACTTTCCGTTATTTCGGATAGCAGGAGAACCTGTAGGTCTTTCATAAATGCAAAGTTGCATAAAGCTGACTTTTGAAAATCTTGGATACCTATATGGTCAATTGACGTAGGGGTCTGCAGAGGTGGGGTCAAAGGGGACGAAATGACGTGACGCTAACTTTTGATAATCTAGGATACCTGTATGGTCTATTGATATGGGCGTCCGCTTCAGATCAGGCCTTCTCACCAAGAGCAACAGAACTGAAAGTTTGATCCTTATAATCAATAAAGGACAATTGTGCAGTACAATCGCTTTTTTTTATTTAAGTAAATGTTGCCATTAAAAGACATTATTATTATTATTATTTGGAATCTCACACCAGTTGCCTGGCGGTAACCGCTGGAGTTTGAGTGACAGCAAGTCTCCTCAAGTCTCCAGCCCTCCTCTCCTAGTACTCATAGGTCGCAGTAATTCTGCGATTTACAGTTTCACACCGGTTGCCCAGTGGTTATCGCTGAAGGCTGAGTGACAATAAGTCTCCTCAGGTCCTCAGCTAACGTCTCCTCCCTCTTTCGCATATCATGACAGAGCTACTATTCGTTGCAGTACTTATATCTCTAGCACCTTCCTCAGTATCCGTGCAGTTCCAAGTAGCGCTGTGGTCTGTACGGTCTCTATCCTCCCCCTAATCCCGATCTCCTCCAGTCTCTCCCTCAGCGTTTTGGGGACAGTTCCTAGTGCTCCCACTATGACCGGTACTACCCTGGTTTTCATGTTCCACATTTTCTTTAACTCCCTTGCTAGGTCCTGGTATTTTTCCCTTTTTTTACCCTCCTTCTTTTTTACTCTATGGTCTGCAGGCACAGCAACGTCTACTATTTGGCAGGCCTTCCTTTTTTTGTCTACTATTACTAAGTCCGGTCTTCTTGCCTGGATGAGGTGGTCAGTTTGGATGTCAAAGTCCCACAGTAGTTTGTGGTTGTCATTCTCCAAAACTGCCTCTGGCTTGTGCTGATACCACTTTTCCCCATGGTTGAATCCCATTTGTTTACTTAGTTCCCAGTGTATCATCGTTGCTACTCTATCGTGTCTGTGCTTATACTCCTTCTGGGCGAGCTGACTACATTCACTAGTTATGTGGTTTACTGTGTGGTAACCGCTGGAGTTTGAGTGACAGCAAGTCTCCTCAAGTCTCTCACCCTCCTCATTCTCATAGAGAACAGTAATACTGTGGTTTAAAGTTTCACACTGGTTGCCAAGTGGTCATTGCTGAAGGCTGAGTGACAATAATTCTCCTCAGGTCTTCAGCCAATATCTCTTCTCTCTTTCGCCTATCATGTCAGTGCTGCGGTTCGTATTTCTGCTTTCATTTCCCTTTCCCCGTTGGGTCACTGTTCACAATTAACGTTGCATTCTTTATATTTCTAGCACTTTCCTCAGTATTCGTGCAGTTCCTATATTACTATTACAATTATTATTATGATTATTATTATTATTCGCTGGTACTCAGTCCGTTATGACACCTCGGGATCTGTTCATGCAACTCTTTCAACAGTTTAGTGCACAGTCTGACATCTGCATCATACAATGGGTCGTACTTCTCGCACTCCAAATGGCAGCGAATGTAACACTTTCACCAAGAGTGGAACACTTGTCGTGTAACAGTTACCACTAAGATATATTCCGAAAAAAAACTTTTGTCTCCAACCCTAGCAATGTATTTTGTGCCCACCTCTCCCTAGAAAAGTTGAAGTGAATGACCTTGTCTATTGACGTCATCTTTTGGCTGCATTGTCAGTAACATTTTGATCTTGTCATTCAAATTTCCCTGTTGTTCTATTGTGCGCTTTGGATCTTGTTTCGAATATCTCACTATAACCATTGTCTATAAAATTAGCTTTTCACAGATATGATGCAAGGAGGTAACTGTGAAGGTTTCCTGAATCTGTCCCCAAATCTAATCATTCCGCTCTCAACCCATGGTCCACCCTTCGATAAAATGTTATTGAAATTCATTGAGAAATCTTGGAGATATTGTGTGAAGAGTCAGACAGACACTAGAGACTACATATAGCTCTTGAAACTTTCTTGACAAAGATAAATAAATTGGGGTCCGACTGATTTCAATAACTATAACCGTTTGATACATTCCTGGGGACAGTCTTCTAGTCGTAGGATAACGGACATTGATGTTTTGATGAATTGTAAAAAATCTATCTTGATTGAATTCAAAAGGAAGCCAGGTCTGCTTCGTTGTTCAATAGAAACTGCCAAGTGACCAACGACTTCTGGCGTTTGGGGTGATCAATTAAGAATTGGAAAGAGGGGTGATCATTGGATGAATTACTTCTCTTGACTTTTGTTGGGTGATGATCAATAAAGAAAAACAAGCTTAGACACTGCCAACACAAACCAGAATCAATTTAGCAAAAACTCTCATTGTAAATTGAACCCTGCAACTGAAAACCTGTTCGTGGGGGATTTGAAACGATTCTTTGATCATAATCAGTAAATGATCAGCGCTGTAGCTCCATTAGTGCAGATTGTTTGCGCAACACATGCAAAGATAGCCTGCCAGCGAGACCCATTCGAAAACCGAAGAAACTTATGCTGACAGTTTTGGTTGACGGTTACTGATATAAATACCTTACAAAATCAATTCGGGGTATTGCTGTCCGATTGAAATTAAGTTAAGCCCTTAGGCAACTATTTTTTACTAATCGATGTTCTTCTGTCCAAAATTAGGATCAAAAACAAAAAAATGGAAATGTGAATAGAACAATTCAAAGTGATCAATGTTCTAAAAAGAGAGTTTTTTTGAACACTGGGTCGTTTTTCTTGTTCTTTGTAAAGTTTATTTGTAATGTCGACATTTTTCGTGCTCAGTAAGCTAATTAATTAAGAGGCTGAAAAACGAGAGAAAAAATGACTTGTTTTGGGTTATTTTCAAATATCAACTTTTCAATATAACCGAGTTGCGCATAACAATGAAGACATAGCAACAACCATAACGGTGATGATGATCAACAAATGTACTACTAATGATAATATTGGATGACAAAACTATTAGAAAAGAACAGGGGAGAAGTCCAAAATATTGTTCAACAGAGTTTAACAAAATACAGCAATAACGTTAGAATGGAATTTTTGGAATAGGAAATGCGTGCTATTAGTAATGCGTAGAGGATGGCTTATGGCGTTGGGAAGAATACACTTTGCAGAGCATTAACCACAACAAGACCAATATAAATACCCGGGGGTCCCGAATATCAGTCAATGAAACGAGAAGAAATGAAAGAGACAGTGAAAAGGAATACCTTGAGAGGATGAGAAAAGTACTAAAAACTAAACTGAATAACAGAAACGTGATAAATTGGATTAACATATGGGCCATAGTGGTAGTAAGATACACGGGACCATTTATTAGGTAGACAAAGTATGAACTAGGAAAATATGATGATGCTCAAGACCCTACGACCCAGAGATGACAGACAAATTGTATGCAAAAAAACAAAAAGTGATGGAGGACTGATAAGCAAACATTCCGTGAAGATAATATGAGAAAAATGCTTGAAGCAACGATGAATAGGTAACAAACAAGGTAGAAACGAAAACGAAGAAAGTAAAAACAAAAAGAAATGCATGAGAACAAACTTCTTCAAGGCAAAGATGGACAGAATCAGAGAAAAACTGCAAATGTCACCTCTGTGGAGAAAGAAAAGAAACGATAAACCACATAACTAGCATTTGTTACAAACTAGCAGGAACAACAGTCATATACAGGAAACCATGAAAACAGTTAGGATTCAACCGTGTTGACAAATGGTTCTAGCACAAACCGGAGACTGTTCTGTCAAGTAAAACCATAAATCACTTAGGGACTTCGACATTCAAATCGACCATCCAAGAAAGGAGACGATATCTGATGGTAGTGCCCAAGGAAGAGAGGAAGAGAGAACCTGTCAAATCATAGTCGTGACTGAACCTGTAGACCTCAAAGTGAATACAAAAGAGAGTGCCAAATTGGAGAAGTACCATGACGGCCCAAGAGCTGAGAACAGCATGAAACATGAACATCAGGGTACTGCCAATAATAGTAGTCAAGATTTGTGACGTTGGAGGTAAGAGGAGACTATGTAGACCACAGCACTACTCGGGTCTGTAAGAATGCTGACGGTACTGGGAATATGAGACTATCGACGTCCAGTTGTCATCAATGGTCTAACAGCTAGAATGAACATGGTATTAGTGGTGGGAAAATGGGGAGGTTTTGGGCAGTGGAAACCACTGTCATAAGTGAGGGGGTAGAGAGGAGGGGCTGTCACCCAGTCTCCAGCAATGACTACCAGACATCTGGTGTGAACACGCATGAATAATAATAATAATAATAATAATAATAATAATAATATAAGCATAGACACGATAGAGTAGCAACGATGATACACTGGGAACTAAGTAAACAAATGGGATTCAACCATGGGGAAAAGTGGTATCAGCACAAGCCAGAGGCAGTTTTGGAGAATGACAACCACAAACTACTGTGGGACTTTGACATCCAAACTGACCACCTCATCCAGGCAAGAAGGCCGGACTTAGTAATAGTAGACAAAAAAAGGAAGGCCTGCCAAATAGTAGACGTGGCTGTGCCTGCAGACCATAGAGTAAAAAAGAAGGAGGGTGAAAAAAGGGAAAAATACCAGGACCTAGCAAGGGAGTTAAAGAAAATGTGGAACATGAAAACCAGGGTAGTACCGGTCATAGTGGGAGCACTAGGAACTGTCCCCAAAACGCTGAGGGAGAGACTGGAGGAGATCGGGATTAGGGGGAGGATAGAGACCGTACAGGCCACAGCACTACTGGGAACTGCACGGGTACTGAGGAAGGTGCTAGAGATATAAGTACTGCAACGAATTGTAGCTCTGTCATGATATGCGAAAGAGGGAGGAGACGTTAGCTGAAGACCTGAGGAGACTTATTGTCACTCAGCCCTCAGCGATAACCACTGGGCAACCGGTGTGAAACTGTAAATCGCAGAATTACTGCGACCTGCTAGTACTAGGAGAGGAGGGCTGGAGACTTGAGGAGACTTGCTGTCACTCAAACTCCTGCGGTTACCACCAGGCAACTGGTGTGAGATTCCAAATAATAATAATAATAATAATAATAAAAAAAAACAAAAAATCGCCTAAATGGCAACGGAGGTGTAAACCACAGCACTAATGTGATAGGCGAGGAAGAGATGAGATGTGGGCTGAAGACCTGAGGAAACCTACCGTCACTCAGCCTTCAGCGATAACCACTGGGCAACTGATGTAGAACTCCAAACTACAGTATTACTGTGAACTATGAAAGTGTGGAGAGGAGGACTGGAGACTTGAGGAAAATTGCTGTCACTTAACCTCCATCAGTACCCACCAGGCAACTGGTGTGAAATTGTTAATAATGATAATAATGATAATAATAATAATGATGATGATTCCACATAGCTGGATACTTGAATGCCTCAGAATGTTCAAGATTAGCGAAACAGTGGTGAGATTCATCGAAAACTCTATGAAAAATTTGAAAATAGACTTGACAGCCACAGGAGAAAATTTTGCAGAGGTAAGTAAAAAAAGGGGGAATCTTCCAGGGAGACTCGCTGTCACCTCTATTATTTGTTCTAACTATGATACCACTCTAGAAACCTGAAGAACAGCAAAGGATACCATTCCTCCAAAACAAAAGGAAATGTCAACCACCTATTGTACATGGACGATATGAAATTGTTTTCAAAAACAGGGAAGAGCTTGAGATGCTGTTCAACAAAGTAAAAGAATACAGTGATGACATTGGGATAGAGTTTAGAATAGAAAAGTGTGCAATTATGGTAATGCACAAAGGAAGGCTCACAATAGCAGACGGAATCGAACTACCGGACAACAGGAACATCAGAGCATTGACTGCACAAGACCGATACAAATACCTGGGGGTCCTTGAATGTGACACAATAAAACAGGAAGAGATGAAGGAGAAAATAAAAAGAGAATACCTTAGAAGGATAAGGAAAATATTAGAGACCAAATTAAACAGCAGGAAACTGATAAAAGGAATGAACAAATGGGCTGTATCGGTATTGAGATACACAGGACCATTCGTAGGATGGACAAAGGAAGAACTCCAATCGATGGACTAGCAAACAAGGAAACTTATGACAATGCATAATGCCTTACACCCCAGAGATGACTCGGACAGACAATACATTAGGAGAAAAGAAGGTTGCAGGGGGCTCATCAGCATAGAGGACTGTGTCCAGAGAGCTAAAGCAGATCAAGAGAAGTACGTGTAAGCAAACAGCGAAGACACGAAACAAACGCAATGAACAATAAAGTAGAAAACAATGGAACAGCACAGCAAACAAGGAAAGAAAAATAGGAAAGGAAAAAGTTGTATGGAGGTTTTAAAAGACAGATACAAGTCGTGGCAGACGAGAGATCATGGACATGGTAACGAAGGGGAAACCTGAAGAGAGAAACGGAATCGCTCATCATGGCTGCTAAAAACAAATGCATCAGGACAAACTATATCAAAACAAAAATCAGCAGAACACAGACAAACATCAAGTGCCACCAGTGCAGCGAAAGAGATGAGACCGTAAACCACACGACTAGTGAATGTAGTCAATTCGCCTAGAAGGAGTGTAAACACGGACACGATAGAGTAGCAACGATGATACACTGGGAACTGAGTAAACGAATGGGATTCAATCGTACGGAAAAGTGGTACCAACACAAACCAGAGGCAGCCCTGGAGAATGACAACCACAAACTACTCTGGGACTTTGACATCGAAACCGACCACCTCATCCAGGCAAGAATATCGGACTTGGTAATCGTAGACAAGAAGAGGAAAGCCTGCCAAATTATAGACGTGGCTGTGCCTGCACACCATAGAGTAAAGAGGAGGGAGAATGAAAAACTGGGAAAATACCATGATCTAGTGAAAGAACTGAAGAAGATGTGGAACATGAGAGTCAGGGTAGTGTCAGTAATAGTAGGCGCACTGGGAACTGTCCGAAAGACACTGAGGGCAAGACTGGGGGAGCTTGGGATAAAAGGAAGGATTGGGACTGTACAGACCACAACACTGTTAGGAACGCAGAGATACTGAGGAAAATGCTAGAAATATAAGGACTTCAACACTAAATGTTAGCAGTGGCCTAACAAAGGAAGGGGAATGAAAGCGGAAATTTGAACCACAACACAGGCATGATAGGCGAAAGAGAGAAGAGATGCTGGCTGAAGACCTGAAGAGACTTATTGTCACTCAGCCTTCAGCAATGACCATTGGGCAACCGGTGTGAAACTCCAAACCACATTATTACTGCGCTCTATGAGAATGAGGAGAGGAGTGCTAGAGACTTTAGGAGACTTTCTGTCACTCAACCTCCAGCGATAGCCACCAGGCAACTGGTGTGAGACTGAATAATATCAATAATAATAA
>OY735210.1:7919595-7969595 GCA_963457665.1 Thysanoteuthis rhombus
TGGCTCGAACAAATGTGAGAGTTCGGATTCTACATTTGATCAGATTTTTTCCGCCAAAATCAGATGCATTGCCGAGAATTTGTTTTTGAACCGTTGTCTGGAGCCTATGCAAAATCCATACAAACGAACATGCACTCGAACGAATCAGTAGTCTTTCACCCAAATACACAAAGCTATTTATTCATAGACGTATACTTTTACATTACCCAAATACATGACAATAAAATATTCGCTGAACGTCTAACTCAGACCTTTGTAAAAACTTATTGAAATACGTCATTCAATAATTATCCTCCATTACAACTCGACTGCGAAGAACTTCATTCAGTTGTAAATGAACGACCAATAACTTTATATAAAAGATTTTTTTTGAAGACTGAACCCTGTACAGCGGAACAGAATCACCATTATACAGCAGTAATAAATAAACCATTCGTTATTATATAAGTAACTATCATTCATGTGAATGGTAGTTACACATATAACAACGAATGGCATATATATATATATATATATATATATATATATGTGTGTGTGTGTGTGTGTGTGTGTGTGGAAAAAGGAAAGCCAAATGTTTTAGTAAATTTCAATGTCTTAATCCATTCCATTCATTAATTTAGAAGGCGACTGTGAATCTGGTTGTGGACTTCGAGGGTGTTGATGTCCATAATCCAGTGGGGGGGGGTCTCAGGTAAATAGTACAAGTGATTAATCTTGATCTGAGTTCAAATTTATTGGGTGCCATAAAATTTTAGTTTGTGAGTATTTTGAGAAGGTTACTGGACCTTCCTTCTAAAAAATGAGGTTGGCCTGTAGAATTAGTGAGTAAATGTGCGTTTGCAGCTGTAGAGAAGTTATAGTTTGTGGGGTGTATGTAAGTTTGTACGCTTGAGAAGGTTTGGAAGTGTTATGGCGTAGAAAAAAGGTTTGTTAAAGGGTCAGTGGGATGTGTGTTAGGGAGAATGAATTTGGAAGTAGACTCTAGGATTGAAAAAGAAATAAATAGTTATTTTGACAAAAATAAATTAATTGTAATTTGACACTGGGTTTAAAATCCAACTGAAATTGGATTACCGTTTTCTGTTTTGAATAGTATTGTCTATGTACATCTGTTGATTGGGAAAGAAGGAAAATTTTGTTCCCGTACAAAACATTCATCGATATGTTTGCTGACTTTTAGAATTCTCGCTGAGGGATCCCGGATCTGTCGCTTATATATCTTGGTCTTATTCATGAGGAGAGAAGTTTCCCTCGTGTATTTCTTATCACAACCTCGGTAAATAATGACATGGATGATGTTTTTAACTTTAACTAACGAGAGACGTTAAATTTCATTTTAAAGGTGGTACAACATTCGAATGTGTATCAATCTCCTTCTATTAAGTGTATACATAACCTACAATTAGGTCGATTGTATTTCGTTATCTTTTTTCCTGGTTCTATTTTTTTTCAGTGTATGTGGCTTTTGTCGGTAGTTTTATTTTCACATTTAGCGCTTACTTTCAATTATTGAGAAATTTATGAGGATGCCGCTTATTTGGGTGTCTCTTTGCAAGATATACATTTCTTGCTGTATTTCTTTGTATATTTTAGGACCAAAAGGATTTGGGGTGTTAACAAATGATCCAATGGTTGCTTTGTGAAATTTAGTGCTAACTGCTAGTAATTGCATCTATCTATCCTTCTATCTATATTTCAATATCTTTCTCTCTCTCTATTTACACACACACACACACACACACACATACACACACACACATATTCATAATTAAGATAGCTAGATTGATCCTAGGATACTACTGAAATTTACCAGCTTAAATAGAAAGACCGAAGCAGATAGATATAAATGGATTGTGACAGATAGATATGAACAGATTGAGATCGATATGAACTGATTGAGATAGATATATAGATAGATGTAAGATTGATATATATATATATATATATATATATATATATATATATATATATATAGTGGGATAGATATGAACAAATCTGGATAAAAATGCACGAATTGAAATAGATAGATAGAGGTTTATTGTTGTCTAATGCCCTCAGTTAAAAGCTTCTCCGTAGATTAAAATGTCATCTTTGATCTCCATAATTTTTTGAAAGTGACTTGCGCAGAATTTCACTTTTCCAACCAGATACTAGACGCATTAAAAGCATGCACGTGATCACAGGCACAAACACACACACACACACACACACACACACATGCACAAACACAATTTGACACACACTCTTAGACAAATTGAGAAATATAAACAAACATAAATATATAATTTACATACTGTAATTACTATAAAATAGATTGTACTTTTCCTCTTTGTTGTTTTGTAGATATCGGGCCTTTTTAAAAATATTTTCTTGGAATTAATGAAACCCGGGCTAGAATTGCCAAATGTCTTTCATTAGCCTTGCTTGCACCAAAGCGACTTTGTAGATCAGCTTCTTTACAAGATTTTTGAAAGCCAGACAGAAAGGATCATTCAACGAATCAAATTGAATATGTACGTTGTTTTTTTTTCTTCATATAAGTAACTGAAGACCAACATCAAAAATTGTGATGCCTGACTTCTGCTTAAGCAACTGCGAATAAAAATGATATGCAGTTCTAGGATTAAGTACCGGTTCCAGATCCATCTGAAAGTAGAGCGGTCCCATAAAAAATATTTGATAAGCAGAAGAAACAATTACCATGAATTTATATGAGAAATATTTAATGATGTTATATTAGAGTGAGATTTCGGAGGTTGGGGTGGTAGAATGTATAAGAGACCAATATATAGGATGGAGAGGAAGAACTTACACGTGTCATCTATAATGGTTGATCTCAAAACAAATTTAGAATGCAATTTTTGCTTTTTGCTTTGTGACATGAAGCTCTTGGAAATCGGGGGTTACGTGTATTATTATTATTATTATTATCATTATTATTATTATTATTATTATTTGCATTTTCAAACCAGTTACCTTGTTATCACCGCTGGAGACTGAGTGACAGCAAGTCTCTTCGAGTCTCCAGCTCTTCTCTTTGCACTTTCACAGGCTCTCACGGTGTGAATCACAGTTTCACAACAGTTGCCTGGTGGTTATCACTGAAAGCTGAATGACAGTAAGTCTCCTGAGGTCTTGCACCCTCCTCGTATCGTCCTCACCTATCACAGCAGTGCTGTGGTTTGCACTGTCTCCATCATGTCTTTTTCTTGGCTGTTAGGCCATCGCTATCATCTGGGGGTCGTAGATATATTTCCAGTACTCAAATCAGTGGGCTGTCTAGTCTCAGTCCTTCCTCTTATTCCCAGTCTCTTCAATTTCGTTTTCATTGTCTTTCCGGTTCCAAGTGCTCATACTATTACTGGTACTACCCTTTAATGTTTCACACCTTCTTCAGTTACCTTGCCAGGCCCGGGAATTTCCAGAGCTGTTCACTATATTTCGTATTCACGTCTATTATTTGGCAGATTTTCCTTCTATTGTCCAAGATTACCAGATCCGATCTTCACGCTTGGATGGGTTGGTCAGTTTGGATGTCAGAGTTCCAGAGCAATTCATGGTTTTTATCTTCCAGGGCTGTCTCCGGTTCGTGTTGATACCATTTTCATACGTGGTTGAATCCCATTCGTTTGCCCAGTTCCCAGTGTATCACTGTTGTTACCTTGTCTGTTTTTGTAATCTTTCTGGGCTGGTAGATTACATTCGCTGTTTATGTGGTTTACGGTTATACCCCTATAGCCACATAAGCGGCATTCGCTGTTTGTTTGGATCGGTCGTTTCTCGCTTTTATAATATAAAGTCAATTGACTTTAGCCATATACAGCTTCGTTGTGTGTATATGACACGACTAGCTTCTGCTGGGGTTGAATATGGGTTCAACAGCTTTTTTTGTACTTCTACTGCCTGGGCAGGTGAGATAGATATGGGAGATTAGCTTGCAGCATGCCAGTGATGAGACCCTTTTATGATGACATCTAACGATTGGAAGAAGTGACAGTGATGATTCGTGTAATATTGCAAAATTCAAACTATTGATCGTCTTATCATTGTAGCCCAATTAAGAACAGATATAAGCCTAGTCAATAGGGGATGGCTACTAGGCTAGCCTTGCATACCATCGCCGTTTGCTCCGAGTGCTCCCATCTCGAGGCCTTGTGTAAGAGTGTCCATAATAAGAATTGATACCTTGATCCATATTGTAGTCTTAGTGATGCTTAACGAGCCAATTTCGCGAGCTGTTCTTTGCAAGTTTGATTTTTCATGCTCTACTATTGTGGTTTTGATTCTGATGACCGAATTGTTAGGATAAGCATGCTAACAAATTATTGCTACTATAATGAGATTGATTCTCATTTGATACTTAAATAATGTGGCCTGGTGTAAAGCATATGAAATATCTATGAGTTAACAAAATGAAACGCATTTCTGGTAGAGTGATGGTTGACGAACTACTTTGGTAGTTACTATTATCCTTTAATCGACCCAGCAGTCTTGAGTCTTGGTATTCAATTCAACTAAGTTGATAATCCATGTTAACTTCTATTATAAAAAAAAAGGCACCAAGGTGTGCATTTACAAAAGGAGAAAATAATGAGAAGTAAGCAAGCAAGAAAGCAAGCAAGTAAGAAAGAAAGAAGCAATACGAGGTCCAGAAAAAAAGTTTCCCACTTTTTTGAATATTTTAGAAACCGCTGGTGCAGCCATGATGGAACTTGCCAACCAATCAGACAACATAAACACTCTCCTGTGGGCTTGCTCAGTCGGTAGTGAAACATCATTGAGTGAGCTGTGCGCTGTATAACCATCTCATTCACCATGACCGGTTTGATTCGTAGTCCATGTCTCGCACCGAGCTTCATCTCAAAACATCCAAGTCTTTCAGGCCAGATTAGGCTCCCATCGACCTGTTTTTTCGCCGTTGAAAGTTTTGTTCTGTATTTTCACTGCTCACAAGAATGTGTAAGAATTATTTGCAATGAATTGATTAGTTACCGAAATTGACATTGCTTTTATTTTCATTCTTTGAATCCTTCCAACGAGGCATTGTCTATTATTATTTATTTTAGACCACAATTTCTTTCACGTCCAACCAAGAGACAGACCTGCAAATTGAGAACCATGCAACACACACATGAAAGAACTCACATGGAGGGATCACAAGACAGCACAATACATCCTGGAGAAGACAGGAGACAGGGACATCATAGAATCGATTAGAAAACTCAAAAGGCAAGTTGCAAGAATGGCAGACAACTATTAGACGTTACGACTCACGACATGGATCCCCCGAGATCACATGCGCAACCGAGGCTGGCAGAGTTTTATATGGAGAGACGAGCTAGACGAATTCAGAAAGTACTAGCTCCGTGACGCCCACAATAGAGAAGTGTGGCAAATCCTGGGGAAGGTCTTTGTCCAACAACAAACATTGAGAGACTGATGATGATGATGATGATGATGATGATGATGATGATGATGATGATGATGATGATTTCACCCTAATTTCAGTTGCGTTTTATCATCACTTTATAGCTTAGTCGATGTGGTTTCTTGCATAAAAGAGATCCAAGTCTCGTTGATGGCTAATTCCTTATTCCTGGTCTGCATTGCTCACTGTCAGCCATAGAATGACGGTCTGAGAGCTGTGACGAATCATCAGGCACAGAAATATAAAAGTAACACCCACAGATAGAAGCTTAAAAATGTATACATTTTTGTTTTTTTCAACAACACCCGAACACTTGAAAGAATTAATTGTAGAATATCACATACACGCGGGCGCAGGCGCACACATTTTTTTATCAAAGGATTTTCCCAGGCGCTATATCTGTCACATTACCTAACCTGCAAAAGACAAGCAAAATATGAATATTGAAAAGGAACTGACTATTCTCCCGGGGCACATGGCTCGTGGGAACAGCTAAAAGGGTCCGGAACTAAATCATTTTCATATTCCCTGATGGGAAGAATGAACAATAACAAACAATAAACAGGTGCGTAATTACATTGATGAGATACTTGCTTTGAATGTCCAGTGTGGGAGTAAGGTAAAGGAAATAAAATGAAATATCGATGCAAATGATCAAGGAAAAACAGTGTTTGCAGTATGAACAATGAGACAGCACAATATTCTGAAATAAGCATAAGCCATAAAGATTTGTACAGGAATCGACTGAGACTATGAAATATTGCCCCGAATATATTGCAGTATAACAGAAGCCTCTCGGCCTGTCTGTGTGATACTACAATTAATTCTAACAAGTGGGTGGGTTTTGCTAGAGGAAATAAAAATCTCTACTTTTTAAGCTTCTATCCTTGGATGCTACTGTTATAATATTGTGCTTGTCGATTTCTTGCCGTCGGAAATATGAAATTAACCTACAGCGAGACTCGAACTTGCATCCCTTTTCCTCAGGAAACCTTATCGACCAGTTTAGTTTTGTTGCCTATATCTATGAATCTCTCCCTACCAATATATCTATACATATACCAATATATCATCTAACAAACCATTACTACTGTGCACATTTGATCTTTATGGAGAACCCCACTTTTGTGACCTTAGTATATCTATCACATACATACATACATACATACATACATACATACATATTTATATATTACTAAGGAATGAATATATGATCCGACGGAATTTTGTTAAAAAATTAGACACTGACATCAGGATTACATCAGAAATACGTACCTATTTTAGCCACGAGGTTAACCATCTGAATTAATATTTACAAAGGTAGCCTATTTAGTATATCATAGAACCAATTAATGGGAAATATTCGCTTAGTTATGTCTAAGGCTCTAATAGGGAAAACTGGAAGGAAGAAGAGTATAATATGCCAGTCTTCCTGGTAGGTAAGGCTTTCTTACCAAGGAAATCAGCATTCAAAATCTTAGATTTTATCTGAGATCGACCACCAAGCCCTGACAACGGTTGGGTATATGTGGTTGGATTATTAAGGTTGTGGCCTCATAGAATTTTTAACAGAATTTTGATCTAAAATTTTCACAGTCTAATTTTCGATATATGACTAATATCTACTACTGAATTAAGTACATTGACAAGGGAGAATATTTTACTAAAAGATAGACGTATGTTTTATAAAATACTTGCTTTTTTCTGTAAAATCAGAAGCTATCAATATAGGTTCGTCAGTAAGTCCATAGCTCAATAACACAGAATTTATTTTACGCAACAAATGTTCATTTCTCAACATAATCTCCTTTCTTATCAATGCACATAACCCAATGCTTCCCAATAGATCACATAGATCGAACAATATGCTGTAGAAATTCAAGATTAAAATTTAACTGATAACTAATTACTGATCCAACTTCGTTGATCGTGATTTATTATATCTATCTCAGTACAACACGAGTTGAATGTTGAGGGGGGATGACAAAAAGGAAAATTCATTTAACCACATGTCAAGCCGAATATTCGTATCCCATAACTTTTTCCATGGATCGAACAACTCTCTACGATAGATGTACGCAAAAGTAATAATACTACGAAATGAATAGTGCAAGAGTGTGTTACGTACAAACACCCGAATGGAAAGGATCTGCTTGTCATGAAAATCAGTATCTTAAATCTTGAATCTACCTGGGATTGAACACCGTTCACTAGTACCAAGAGGAAATACTTGGCTATACCGGTCACTTGTTACGGTATTGACTTAATACAGTACAAATCTCAAAACGAGCAGAATTGAAGTGAATACTAACCAAGAGAATCAGCATTCTTACTCGAAGCCTTTGGCTGGCATCGACCACCGACTTTCAGCATCGATGTCAAAAAACGTAACTATTTCAGCTACAATGTACATCATCTGTATTAGCGACTTAATCATAGGGATGTACATGGCATAGAAAGAAATACAATTTACGGTTATATGCGAAGTTCGACATTGCGTTCGAAGAAAAGACAGTATCATGGCCTGATTATATATTTCAGTAGCGTTGTTGATAATCAAATATGCTTATGCACATCAGTTAATGGCTTCTTGTGCGTTTGTACGTGCGTTTGGCTTAGGTATGTCGACGTTTGTACAGTGAATGGGTTTGATTCTCTCATATGAGTTGATGAGGGTAAATACATTAGTGTGGATAGTTGTGCTTGAAGAAGAAGAAGAAGAAGAAGAAGAAGAAGAAGAAGAAGAGGAGGAGGAGAAGTTGGAAGAGGAAGAGGAAGAAAATTTTTACGAAGAAGGAGGGAATCCGTTGCAAAATGAAGAAAAATTAAGGAGTTAGTGAAAGGCGAAGAAAATTGGAGATGAAAAGATGAAAATATGGTAAGAAAACTTTGAAGAGATTTAAGATGGTTGAAAGAAAAGAGCAAGCAAATAAACGAGCAAAAGAAAAATGAGAATAAGAGGGAAGGAAGGATAGCAAAAAATGAAGAGAGAGGAGAAATAAGGAAAAGAAAGATATAAAGAGGAAGTAAGCGTGGTTGCTGTAATGTCAAACTCCACTTTTACTTATGTTCCAACTGAGGATGATTACTGTAACTTTTGTTTTGTGTCAACAATAAATGAGTTTATATATATATATATATATATATATATATATATATATATATATAAAGTCTCTATGTTAATTTACTTATGACTTTGTTTCATTCCCAATAATTCACACACACACACACACACACACACACACACACACACACACACACACATATATATATATATATATATATATATATATATATATATATATATATATATATATATATATATATAGTTGGGTTTATAAGACATCCACCTAGTAATCACTAAGCCATGATTTCACGGTAGGGGAATGTAAATTTTATCAATAAGTGTGTTAATGTGACAGGATAAACAAACACTGAAGTGTCCCCTACCTTAAACTACGTAAAGAAAATTCTTGTTCTTGTTATTGGGGTAAACCATAGTCAACATCAACTGAGAGAGAATTTCGAAAATGAAGATATTCGAAAAAGAAAAAAGAAGGAAAAGGAAAAAGAAGAATAGGAAGGAAAGGAAGAGAAGAGAAAGGGACAAGGACAAGTTATGGAAAATATAATAATACGGGATTTAAGAAGACAGATAGACAAAAACCCGAAAGGAATTGGGAAAAAAAAATGAGAAAGAAGAAAACGTGGGATGAAAATCAAAAAAGAAGAAGAAGAAGAAGAAGAAGAAGAAGAAGAAGAAGAAGAAGAAGAAGAAGAAGAAGAAGAAGAAGATGAAGAAGAAGGACAAAATCTCAATAGGAAGAGAACGGGTATAGGGGAAAACAAAGAGGAAAAGGAAAACGGAAAATAGGACAGTCAAAAAGAGAAAGGAATGATGAAGTAGATAAGAGTGCAAGGAAAGAAAAAAAAATAGGGAGAAAAAAAACAACAAAAGTAAACGAATACAAGGGTCACAAAAGAGAAAATGGACAACAAGTAAGGGAAAGAAGAGAATAACAATTGATGGACGGAAGAGAGAAAGGTGGAAGTGATAAAGAGAAATGTTGCAAAGAAAAAAAAGCTAAAAGAAAAGTATAAAAAGCAAAAACGACAGAAAAAATGATTGGAGAAAAGAAGGAAATCAAGAATCATTAAAAGAGCAGCAAAAGATGCTGAAGGTGCAAAGGAGAATGAGCTGTAACGAAGGAGTGGGTATAACTGAATAATGATATTGATGAAGTAATGAAAGGGAAAAAGAATAAAAAATGAAGATGACAACGAAAGACTAATAAAAGGTTAAAAAAAAGAAAGAAGTAGAGAAACGCCGTATATATCGGTACCCAAGACAAACATCCAAATTTGCAAAAAATGGCAAATATTACACTGCATTGGTATTATGACTAGGGGGCCGTCTACAGGAGCTCACTGTGGATATTTATGGGGCTTGGGTGAGTTGCACTGGGCAGTAGTCCGTCGAATACCTTTGTAAGCCATTTGTCTTGGTTGTCCGACATGCGATGAATTGAAAGAGAGGCAATCAAAAAGAAGGATGAAATAAGAAAGTAAGCAAAGAAAGAAAGACAAAAAGAAAGATAGAAAAATAAAGAGAAAGAAACGAAAAAGAGCGAAGGAGAAGGATAAATAACAAGCGATGAAAAGGTAAGAAGTAAGATTAGAGAGAAAAAAGAAGATAAGAAAATAGGAAGAAAGTAAAGAAGAAAAATGGTGTAAAATCGAGTGGTAAAGCAAAAACAAGAAGAAGAAGAAGAAGAAGAAGAAGAAGAAGAAGAAGAAGAAGAAGAAGAAGAAGAAGAAGAAGAAGAAGGGAAGCAGGGGGAGTGAAAAATGAAAACAGAGTAAAGATGAAGAGGAAGAGGGTGAAAGGATGAATGAGGACACAGAAGAATGAAACAGAAAGAGAAGTAAATACAAATAAGAAAAATGATGAGGAATAAGAAAGAACAAGAAGAAGGATGAGGGGGAGTGAAATTGAAGAAGATCACGAAGCAAAGAAACATAGTGCGATGAAGAAAAACGTGGAGTAAACAAGTTGAACAATATTGAAAGACGAATAAGGAGATGAAAAAGAAGAAAAAGAAGAAGAAAAAGAAGAAAAAAAGAAGAAAAAGAAGAAGAAGCAGAAGAAGAAAAAGAAGAAGAAAAAGAAGAAGAAAAAGAAGAAGAAGAAGAAGAAGAAGAAAAAGAAGAAGAAAAAGAAGAAGACTGAGAATGAATGAACGAGTCTGGAATGCTCCAAACGAGAACGAAATCAATAGGGCTAATGTGGTAAACATGCCCGGATGTAGTTCGGGGTTGGGCACTTAGTTTGATGGACTTGACATCGACGTTGCTTCCGGTTGTATGGAACGATCGGAGGACAGGCTTACAAAACTGGTGGAGGCTGGAGATGGCAGAAGAGGGGGTGGTGGCTGTGGGACGACAGGGAAAGCGAGAAAGAAAGAGCGAAGAGATCCAAATTTCGATGGTGACCGGGGGCGGTGCTGGTAAAGAAATACAGGGAACAGGGGCTCGTGGTGGTTTGATGAAAAGCGAAGAGTGGTGGGCAGACAGGAGAGCTCCTCCACAAAGGGAGCTAATTGCTGTCTCTTTAGGATCAAATTCTTTCTCTCGCGAGAAGTCGACGTCTTCGTTGTTGTGCCTTTTATTGAATTCTAAACTGGTTTGGTTTTCATTCATTTCATGTTATTTTCGTTTTCGTTTCGTCTCGTTTCGTTTCGTCGTCACGTTTTTGTGTTTGTGGTTTTCATTTCAGCGGACAGCGAATGGAAGAGCAAGAAAAGGCACCAGAAAGGAAGAAAGAGTCGTAATTGAAGACGTACTAAAGTACAGTAAGGGTAAAGGTATCCCCCTCAACTTTTTGAAAGTTCACTTTACGCCACTTTTTCACTTTCACGAAGAAAGGCGAAGACCGAATTAAGCCTTTCATTAGCTGCAAACGCCTTCGTCCTTTAGCCTTACTGTTTTCATCTCGCAAAACACTTTTAGTGCGTCATACAATATTAGTCAGCCTATTTTATAAATGGACATATCTTATCGACTTGTAAATTATAATACAAAGCTCTACCCAAGAATCCCCCCTTGCCCCTCGGAGCCCCATAGGCGACACACTGGCTGTACATCAATCTTGGAAGCCCTGATGAGACCAATATAATACAGTGAAAGATTCATTGCAAAATTCCATGCTATTTTACCCGTAAATAGTAAGAACATATACCCCTATCGTAAGAGAACTTTATGATACTCGGAGGGCACTAACATAGAACGTGGGTCCATTGCTTCGCTAAAAGAAAAATGAAAGAGAGGAATACGAAAAAGAAAGAGAGAGAAAGAAAAGGAAACAAATAGAAAGCGGAAGAAAGAGATACAACAAAAAGGAGAGAGATACAAACAAGAGAGATAAAAAAAAGATAGAAGAAGAAGAAGAAGAAGAAGAAGAAGAAGAAGAAGAAGAAGAAGAAGAAGAAGAAGAAGAAAAAGAAGGAGGTTAACGGAGAAAAATGATACTGTTCGAAACAGTTCATTCTGGCTCATGGCCACAATTTGAGGGTGCAAAAGCTCAAACTCGCCCCCAATGGTATGTGATACGGTCTTACAAACCAACGATCTACAGCAGTTTCCCGGCCTGATAAGAGGTTCTCAACCAGGAGGGAATTCCACCCTTGGGAGAATAGGAGGGGGATTCGGACCACAGATTGGCAGATTCAAACTGTTGGAATATTGATCGCTTGGCACTGCTAGTATAGTTTAATTATACTTTTTTTCGTTTAGGAAAAACTGTAAAAGAAGAAATAATGCGGCAAAAAAGGGAGAAGGAAATGAAGGAATAAATGGAGTGTTGCGAGACAGAAAAGAAAGGATGATAGAAAGAGGAAGAATTGAAGGAAAAAGGAAGAAAGGCTGAAAGAAAAAAAGTGTATAACTGGAAAGAAAAGATAGGTGTAAAAGAAAGAAAAATTCGAAACCTTTGCAAGTCCAAAGCGCCCGTGCAAAGGTTATTATCTACTTTGTGAGCCAAGTTCCAGAAGTCGGTAGAAGACACTGATAACTACTATAGTTGGAGAAAGAATTGGGAACTCCAATACAAATAAAACAGTATTTTGTTACCGTAAATTGAATTAAAGGCCAGTTCAACGTAAGAAAGGCGTTTTCCCCATAATTATGTCTTTATTTTACTTTCTTTTAATCTTTTTTTTTGTTTTTCGATTTGATTTAAATTCTTTAACCCGACAATTATGCGACAAATCGAAATTGAAAAGTTCTCTTTAAAATTTATTTTATCACTTCTTTTTCTCACCCTTCGCAAAAAGGATAATTTTTGGTTCGTACGATTTCCTCCTTTTTTTTCTTCGTTTTTTCTCTTTTTGTGAAACGTCCTTTCTTTCTTTGTTGTTTCTATTGACATTTTCTTTTTGCTTATAACAATTTTTTTCTTTCATTTTTTCTTTTTTCTCTCAACACTTCCTGTTTCCTCTTGGCAACACCTTCTTTTCTTTCTCTAACTCATTTTTTAAAAGATTTTTCAGCATTCTCTATTTTCTTTCCCCTTTTCTTTTTTTTCTTCTTTGTGCCCCCTCACCTCGTAATTGTTTATTACTCTCCTTACTGTACCCCTTTGCTTTTCATTTCCTCCTTTCTTTCTTAGTTTCTTCATTCTGTTTTTTTATCTTATTTCAATCATTCTTTCTCTTTCCGTTTTTAGTTTCATCTCCTCGAATTGATTTCTTTTCATCCTGATTTCGTTCACATTCGTCTTTCTCATTATCTTCCTTCTTTGTCTCATGTCGTCTCTCCCTTTTCAGTTCTTTCTTCAAATCACTTTGATGAATAAAAAAAAAAAGAAAAAAAACCGATTCAAATGTTATATCATCCTCCATTCCATACCATGGTCATAAAAATGGTGCACGTTATTATCATTACAAGCATAGCAATCTTAATATGTTTGGAGAATTCAAATCTTTCTTTTTTGCTATTGATGCAGTTACCACATTCTATGACCTTCTTCGGACATGTGATACCTAGGAGAAGAAAAAAAAAGAAGACCTTTATGACTCTTCCAAAAGATTTTTCCCTAGTTTATTTAATTTTTAGGTTCCATTTTCTGTAAAATTCAACTTATCTTAAGATAAAAAAAGGGAATCTAGTGAGTTAAAGGCCGGTAAATATCCAGATAGATGGATAGTTATGATCAAATGAAGATAGACATTTATAGACTCTTGAATAAAACTATTTGGACGCACTTATGGGGCGATACGTAAATAAATGGGAATGTTGAGCAGAACTAAAAGACTGCTATGTACAATAATAGATAAAAGAGCAAGCTTGAAGTCGTAGCAGCTTCAGTTGTATATTTATCCGCATCGTTGTCTGATGTTCCAACAAATATTTCTTTTATCAGCCATTGTTGATACGACTGACCAATTCTCCTAAAATAGCATCTAATTATTCCCTTTGATGAGAACCAAAGTCTAACCTTAAAAAAAATTGAAGATTATTTTTCTATTATGAATATGAATATGACATTTCAATACGTGAACTCGAAAACCTTTGAATATATGCATGCATCTATATATAAAATTGAGCATAATTATTAAAGGAAGAAAGTGAAATCATTAGGCGCAAAATACTTATTTTGCTCAACTTGGTCTGGTACAGATTATAGTAATAGTATAATGAATGGGAATAAAACTATCAACCACACACACACGTGCACACACACACGCACACACACACACACACACGCACATACACACACACACACACACGCACATACACACACACACACACACACACACACACACACACACACACACACACACATATATATATATATATATATATATATATATATATATATATATATATATATATATATATGAGGCCCAGAGAGGGCAGAAACATGAACTAGTTTGTGTAGCGAATCCACATCTTATTATATATATATATATATATATATATATATAATTTTTCCGAATATCTGTCAATGCAATTTATGTAATTTTCTTCAGTGTTTCTTCCATATATCACACATCCATTGTTACAAGGGTACAATGCATAAAGTGTCTTTTGTTAGGATTATCAGCTGTTTACCATGTACTGTTTCGGGGATTTTAGAAACAAGATAATCATATTAACATGGCATCACAGCAGCGTTGATCAAACATCACCTCCCTTTCTTACTATATAGTTCATGTCACACTAGTGGTGTGTCGTTGGATATAAGTTTTTTTTTGTATGAATAGTATATTGATATCATTTTATACAACGCATCTTTTTTTTCAAAACAGATATTACACGTGTAGGTTACCGAAAACATTAATTTAGTCATGAATTATAATACCACAAAAAATAGTTATTTACTTTGCTCAACATAGTCTGGTACAAATTAAAGTAATTGTACAATAAATGGGAACGAAAGTCCCATATATATATATATATATATATATATATATATATATATATATATATATATATATATATATATATTTAGAGAGAGAGAGAGAGAGAGAGAGAGAGAGAGAGAGAGAGAGTCTTGAGAGTCTTAAAGCTTCAACGGACATTAAAATTAATTCAAAATATGTTAGTGTCCCTTCAGTAACTCATTTCCCCATCATCTGTCAATGTAATTCATGCAATTTTCAGATTTTCAGTGTTTTTCCCCGTTCTACATATACTTTATCATTATGGTACAATGCGTAAACTTTTTCTTGTTGGGATCATCAGTTGTTTGTCATGTAACCGTTCCGTAGATTTAAGAACAGAACAGCTATATTAAGATGACACCCAGCAGTGTTGGTCAAACGCCACATCTCCTCAAGCAATGATTTTAATGTATAGCTTATGTCATACATGTAGCCTATTATTTTATAGTGTACTGTGAATGGATGTTATTTGATATTTTTGAAACCAGGTTTACTTACGTAAGTCACCCGAAAAAGCATTTAACCCCAAACTAGTACTTCATCTTCAACCTCTGGCTTTTCAAAGGAGATTTCAGTGCGTAAATGAAATTGTAAAGAATGCGACGAGGAAGCTAATCACAATCCCAGGGACCTTGCATTCTGTTTAGAAAATTAGAAGGGACATTATGATAAGTGTGACGGGTCCCAAAGTGGATTACGGTGCTTTTGAACTAATTGGGTTATTTTCTCTTCATATGAATTAAGTCTTCATGAATATGCCCAAATAGTTCTATTTAAATGTCAATGAATATCTCTCTTCATTAGCAATCCATCATTTTTTTTTTGGTATATATATATATACTTATATATATATAAATAGATATGGTCTTCCATAGATTTTCCTTTTTATTTTCCCATGGTAACCTAACCCTCTTAAAAAGGTATGCACGTGCTACTGAAGATGGGAACCCTTCCTGAAACATGTATAGCCTATGAGTTAATAAATCAACGGATAGAATCTTTATATACTTTTACTCCTGTGTTTGTCTCATTCCGAATAGTTCTTATATATATATACATACATATATATATATCAATATTCCAACAAATGTAATATATAAGATATGGAAGAAGTAAGGCAAAGTCACACTGGTTGGATATCGTTTTTATTTAATTTAATAACCTAGATATCTAGTTTTGTGTTCATAGTTATATTTTTTCAGCTCAAAGAAAAAATCATCCGAACGGTTTCAATGAGATTTTCAAAAGACAAGAGTTTCCTTGGTGATAGGTATTTGAAGATGGATCCTGTGATAAATCATCCGTGGTTTATGGTCAGTGCGAAGGAAGACCGTAGAACTGGAAAGAGTTGACCGTGGCTCCCTTCCGTCTTTTTGTGTTTATGGGGAACGGTTGTACATCCATACATCCATCCATACATATAAAGGTATCCAAACATCTACATACACACATACACGCATACACACATACATATTGACGAATATACATGCATGTCTGCACATGCATACCTCATATGCATGCGTATTCACATGAGTATGAGGTATGTGTGTATATGTATGAATTTAATATATATATATATATATATATGATGCTTTTTTTCACGAAGGCTTAAATAAACTAGATAAAAATATAAGAAAAGCACAAAGAAAGGAAAGAAAGTTATCTTTGATTTCTTTAATCAATTTATTAATATTTTCCATAGAACTTATATATTCGTCGATGGATTGTTCTTGTAAATTTAGCTGTAAACACAGTGAAAAAACTAACAATTATATATATATATATATATATATATATATATATATATATATATATATATATATATATATATATATATATATATATTTATATTTATATATATATATATATAGTTAACAATTAGGGAATACTTGTATTTGAATTGAATTTATCAAACGAACATGTTTTGATCAGGTCAAAGTAACAATTCAAAACAATATTTTCGTGTATTTCAAGTAACAAAGTCTACTGATATCATCAATTGCTACTTTGGTACGGGTATATTGTCGGATATATAGCATCCACATTACTCATCATACATATATACACATATGAACACATATATATGCATACAAACACACGCACACACATACACACACACACACACATATATATATTCATATGTATACATCTTTAATTAAAATTATCATACGTGTATATACTCGTATATATATATATGCAAATATACACAAATATGCACGCACACAGACATAAACACACATACACACACACACACACACATATATATATATATATATATATATATATATATATATATATATATATATATATATATATATATATATATACTAAGAGTGAACTCAGGCTTCGCCCAGTAAAAAACTGATCACTTGACAATACTGAAATGTTCTTTGATAAATCTCTCCTTACACAACACAGACACAGACACAGGGGCAGAAGGTGGAAATATTTTCGAGGATGGTAACTTGCAGTTCGTGCGATCGAATATTTGCATGGGTATTGCACACTGTTTGACAGGTTTGTCTATACGCTTGGTCATTCCTGTGCAGGCTAGTGTGCACTGTATGACTGGTCAAAGTAGTCTGCGCAGCATTTTGCCTCACCGTTTTTAAAATGCTTGAAAGCCAAAGTTTCGGTTTAAGATTCCGATAATATGAAATTTATAAAGCAAGTTCTTTCCACACTAAATGAACTTCTTCATGAATAACGGTGTAGTTTAGCATTATAGTTACAATGTAAATAAATACGATACCCCAAAGCTTAAAAATTGTTCTGCTTTTGCCCGCTGGTCCAGAACGATCAGCCAGGCGTGACTCTCTATCCTGCTCTCTCTCTTCCAGCATAGGTGCGTATACAAACACAAAAATACATCAAGTAACAATGTAGAAATATGAGAGAACGTTTTAGGTATGTGTTTCTGGGGCAATGATTAGAACATGATCATCATCAGGCAGTATGTATTGTCCGTAAAGTTCTGAATCATTTTTTAAAATTTTGATTTTCTATATAATAATCATTTTATCTTATTTTTTTAATCTGAAATTTTTTCAGATTTTGAATGAGCCTAAATACCAACAATCGAAGATATAGTTAAGTGTGTTTTTTGGACTTTCAAAGGCTGATTCAATAACAGCTGTAAGGTGACACTTTACTTCACATCATAAAAATCAATAAGGTGATGGATGGATAAATTTTAAGGAAACTAAATCTGTGAAAGAAAAACAACGGTCTGAGAGATCCAGAATCCATGGGGTGTGTGAAGTGTCTGAAGTTACAGAAGTATCAACAATAATGACGGCCATATTGAAGTATGATACACTACCCAAGAATAAAACTTTAAGCGTTGAACTTTCAAAGAATATAAATATCAGATTCGTGCACAAATAATTGCAGTTTTTCATCATCAATTCTAAAGCAGTATTTAGATTGGCAGTTATTAATCGAAATAGGAACCTTCAGATCTACACATTTTTGCCAACTGAAAACAAGTCCATTGATTCCAGAAGCATGAAATTCCGGGGTCCTTGAACTGACGAATTTTTCGAAGGCATTTAGGATTGCTACTTGGTTGTTGAAGAAATTTCTTGTAAGAAGCGGTCGAAATGCTTAAACAAGAGGTAGTCCGTCAGATATTGATCTGGTGGGTTAGCTAAGTATGTTAAAGTTTTATTGCCTTGTTTGTTTAATTTCTACAGAGTCATTCGCGTGATATACGATCGGTGTCGTCATTGGTCCTTTTCCATTTACCAATATCGGACGTAAACGTCGCAGTTCTTCGTACATTTTGTCGATACTCCGTTGCTGTGGTGGTTTCACCAAGATTCAAGAAGTTATAGCAGACGATTCCAATTACCGGCCATCAATCTTCTTTTGATGCATGATTGGGTTTTTGGATGTGTTCTGTCGCTTTACCTCTTTCCAACCACAGCGAAGAACGCTGTCGATTGTTTTACAGAATTCATTTTTTATCGCATATCACAATGCAATCAAGATTCTATATTAGTTGCAAAACAGCTATCAAACAGTCAACGCTTAATTCCTCTATAACTTTGCAAGTTGTTTCGCCTCCGTAATAATGATCGGGTGCTGTCAATCACAGGAGAATATCCATGACCATTCCCATTTTCAAACCTTCTGTCTTCATTTCGAATTCAAAAAAATGATTTTGAGATATTCGGTCGTTGACAAATAGTGAAAAGAGAACGTTTAGCTTACTTTGAAATTGTATATTCAGTGAACATAGTTGAATGATAATTCCTTCCAGAATAAGCATCAAAGTTCAAAATAAAACCTCAATTATGTTTGCACCCTCTCCTCGAATAAAAACAGTTGTGGGCTTTAGATACTTAACTCATGATCGTTTAAGATTATGATTTCAAGCAGCAAGCCCTGTGCATTTCGAAGACCTTGCAAATACGAACATTTAGAATTTTTAAGTATAGTTTTTTTGTTTATAGAACATAAACTTAGGAAGACGAAATCATTTTTCATTTTTTGAATTCACGGTTTTTATTGGAAAGAGTCCACCCCCCCCCCAACTATCACCAAAACTGTTAACATAGGTTTCTTCAGTTTTCAAGGTGGTCTGTCTGTATATATCACACACAGACTGCAAACGGAGCTAGGGAAATTGAAAATTTTAATGTTTATCCCTCTATCAAGAAAAATACACACCTAAATAAGTCATTTGGTTGTTGAAAATGTTTTTTAGCGGAGGTCAATTCATGATGCAAGTTTGTCTCTAAAACTGATATTATTGATCACTCCCAATCAAGCATGCTATCAGAAAATGCTGATCACGTGACAGTTTCTATTTAGTGATCAACCGGACCTGTTTCAATTTCGCTTAGTATTCATATAATCTATAATAATACTATTTGAGCCTTTTATTTGTTTATTTGTTCCTCTTCTCTATTAAACCACAAGGCCTACTGACCTAACATTCTGCATAGAGAATCAATACAAGTCGACTCCCCACATGGGCTAACATTTCCTAATCATTACGGGTCCATCGAGGACATTCTCAAGTCAATATTTGAGTCTCTACCTTGGAGAAAAATATTTTTATACCAGGATTTTCGTCATTTATCCTTTTAACGAACAGCGAAAACCATCCTCATAATAGAATTAATTTATAACAGTTTTCTGGTGGTTCTTCCATGCATTCATGGTAAATCTTCAACAGTGTCTATGAGAAACCTTCCTTCGCAATCAAAGTCACACTCCCTCCATTTTTTCAAATAGTCCAGCCGACTGACTCTCTTTACCTCTCTCTCCGTCTCTCTCAGTTTGTCTGTCTGTCTCTTTCTTCATGTTTTTGTTTTATTTCAACTACAACACTATTTACTTTCAGCTTATTTTATTTAGTTGTTTTCTTTCTTTCATTCAACCAATGAAAGCAAAAAACTTGATATTTTTTTCGATTCAATTTTCCCTCTTTAAATCAGACCTCCATTAACTTTGGTAAAGTGTCAGTTTTGAATGGGGAAAAAAAATCAAGTACGGTGTATCTATTCTATCAATTTTGAACTCTATAGTTTATAGAACGGACGCGCCCAACACCAAACCTGAAAATAGTAGGTAGCTATAATGCTCGATTGGAAATTACTTCCGTCCGTAGTACGACCATTCGCAAATATTTTCCAAAACGATGCAAATCTGTCGTAACGTAGTAAAAAGTGACATATCTGCATCTGCCCCATAAGAAAAATAAATCTTCAGAACGGAAGAAAGCTAAGTTTTTTTACCTGGGAAATTCTGGGTACCCCGGTGAGTGCCACATAAAAGGGGAATGAAAAAAGTTGTTTTTTTTTACGAAAACTAGGACGTAAACTTGACAGATTTGACTGAAACCTATTGCCCCAATTATACATCCTATTTGCCTTCATGAGACTCATAATATTTCTTATTTGGTATTCAAACATTATGATGTCTCTCATTAAAGAAATAGCAGAGACAGAGAGTTAAGTTTAAAGCGAATCTCAATTGTTGCTTTTTCCAGTACTAAAAGTTACTTTCATAACTGTGATTGTTACTTTAATTTTGTTACTCTTCTCTATTCATCTGTAAGTAAAACTTCAAGTTGAAGAAACGACCGTTATTGTTTAAATTCACTCTCATGTGTCAATTTTCTGGAGTTGATCAAACAGTAAACTGAAGTGAACGTTTTGTAAGCAGTGCCTACTATTTACTCGAAAATAGCAGCTGATTTACCTCCAATTTTCATTAATACTAGCTGAAAATATCCACATCCCGAGCGGTCATTCCTGGTCCTGTGGAGCTTACGACCATAAAATTACGAATCAAGTAACGATTTGATATTATACGGCTGTAGGCTTTATATACTTTGGGGCATGCGCCCTGAAGGCGGGTATATTTTTCATTAGTTTATTTCATTCGATTTGTTCACTTTTGAAACCGGTGCAGGACTTTATGGATATCTGGTGTAAAAATATGCGATTGTTTATTTACTGAAAGAAGGTTAGTCTAGACTCTAGCAAAAGTCTACAGTGAGGATCGTGAATTTTATGATAGTAATACTCTGCTTGACTAGTTTGTTATACAGTCTTCTCCGGCAAAGCTTTCTTCACAAAAAAAAACACGCAAACACACACTCTCTCTCTCTCTCTCTCTCTCTCTCTCTCTCACACACACACACACACACACACACACGCACACACAAATACACATGCATATGCACCTACATAATATATACAGAGAGAGAGAGAGAGAGAGAGAGAGAGAGAGAGAGAGAGGGAGGGAGGGAGGGAGAGAGAGAGAGAAATCGATAGATGGGTAATATCGTTCAACGTAATATCAACAAAGACATCTTACAATTGAAACTATTCTCACATATTCAAATTCTAATAACTTTGAACCGGTGGACAAGACATCTAGTGAGAAAAGTATTTGTCTTGGGGCGCATCATGGATTATTTTGGTCGATGTGTCATCACAAATTGACGTATGCCGTTCCTACTTATGCAGCACAGAATATAGTGCAATTCATTTTTCCATCTTGGTAAAGAACAGTAATTTTACATATTTCCACTAGATAGCGATATTTATACCTACCGACTGCTGGTGATGATTATTTAGGCAGCATCGTGTAAACTAAATTCCGGCATCAAAAGAAAGAATGAAGAAACTTCATGCATATTCTGAGGAACTTTGCGATGATTTGATATGTTCCATGTTTTCTTTTTAATCTGGCAGTGAATTGGTGAGTGATTCAAGACGATTCGCAGATGGTGATGAAAGGATTAAAAGCAATTGCAGTACTAGTGCTGTTCACGAGATATTCCGCCGATACGACGTAACGTAAAGTCAGTGACAATATATATGTAAAAGTCAAAAGTTTTCAAAAATTATCCCATCCAGAGCTGGAAAAAATTACTGAATTATAGTTATTATCTAAAATATATAAATTGATTTCTTAAGGTTTTTACATAAGAAGGTTGCGTTCTGAATAACAGGAAGCAGGATGATATAAACAACAAAGACGATGTAAAAACCTCATTAGTTACAACCACATATATCATCATATAACTTATGATTTTAGATTATTTTTTACTCTATATGAAATTTAACCGAATATCGATAAAAAATCAGATAACCTAACAGATAAACGAGGTACCATTTTGAGTCCTTCGTGGCATTTCTCGGATCAATGGAAAAATTCACGACGTTCATCTCCACTCCAAGTAACATGCAACTGGTTGTACTAACTTTCATTACTCCAGTAGCGTGGTGTATTCCTTGACCTGACCTGGGGGGGGGGGGGTTAATTCATAACTCTTCCGTGGGCATTGGTGAGAAGCAACACAAACTACCTTGGATGGACTCGTAACTCGCTTTAGCGATTCAATTATCCGCGTTGTTAACCTTTAAACTGATACATAGGAAACCGCTTATTGTGATCACTTGGGGGTATTCTTGATGACAATAACAGGCTGATAGCATTAAGCAGGAAATATACAAAATTTACATTCATTGTTATTAATTGTCAATCAATTATTATAAATCCATTGTTATGTTATTGAATGTTAAACACAGTTTTACGTACTGAAAATTGATAAGAAATTGATATGAAATTAGTATGAAATTTAATTTCCTTTTGAGACCAATTGATAATGAAAAGCGTTGGATGATATCCATGTTCATAATAAACGCCTTCCTTTGTAATACATTAAACAGCACAGCTTTTTTTCTATTTTCATTTCTGTAAGTTTAATGTAACAGATACATTGAAAACTGAAAGCCTTCAGATCGATGCGAGCTAATGTTTGGAACGTTAACATGTATTAATGGTCGATAAAACGGAAAGAAATAGAAGAGAAAATAAAAGTATGATAAGAAAAATATAAGAGACCAAGCTAAATTGGAAAAAAAAATCTGATAAAAGGAATGAACACATGGAGAGTATCGGTAGTAAGATACACAGGTCTATTGTTTGGATGGACAAAGGGGGTGCCCCAACAATCGACGAGCGATCGAGGAAGCTTATGACGATGCATAAAGCTTTACACCCCAAAGATGATACAGGCAAACTGTATGAGAAGAGGAAAGAAGGTGACTGAGGACTCATCAGCAAAAGGCCAAAATATGATTAGAGAAGTATCTACAAAAATGTTATGAAGAAATAGTACAATGTGGCCGAGGCAGTCTAATAGACAACAAATAAGTAACGAACGGGGGAGCAGTAAGGCAGACAGCAAGGAAAGAAAAATGAGAACAGAAAAAAACATACAGGAAATTCGAAAGACAGATAAAATATATCGCAGACAAAAAATCATGGACATGACTATGCAAAGGAAACCTGAAGAGAGATACAGAATTGCTCATAATGGAAGCTACTAACAAACGCATAAGGACAAATTATATCAAAGCAACGAGTGAGACAGTATATCATATAACCAGTGAATGTAGTAAACTAGCCAAGGAGGAGTACAAAAAAGAGAGTACAGAAACAAAAAATGACAAAAGGGTAGCAACAATGGTACACCAGGAACTAAGCACAAACTTGGAGCCACAAATTATTCTGGGTTTTTAACAAACAAACCGACCACCCCATTGATGTGAGGAGACCAGATGTGGTAGTCGTAGTTGAAGAAGAGAGAATCTGCTAAATGATAAATGTGGCTGAGCCTATGGATCACAGAGTGGATTGGAAAAAGAATGAAAAGTCTGGGAAACACTAAGGCTTGGTAAGGGAACATGAGAGTCAGGATTGTACCAATGATAGTTGGTGCAGTTGGAACCGTGTCAAAGACATTGAAAACGGGATCGAAGGAGCAAGTGACTATGCAAACTACAGAACTACTAATGCCTGCACGAACACTGGGGAAAATACTCGAAATATGAGATATACGACTTCTAACTGTTAACGACAGCTAGGAGGAAAGGGGCATGATTGAGACAGTACAAACCATGGCACACCTGTGATATGCGATAAAAGTGATAGGAGGGCTTGAGATCTGAGGAAACTTACTGTCACATCCATCAGCGAACACCACCCAGCAACTGGTATGAAACTGCAAACCACGGCTCCGAGTGAGAGTGTTGAGAAGAGAACTGGAAACTTGAGGAGATTTGCTGTCACTCAGTCTTCAACAATGATTACGAGGCAACTTGCTCGACTACTACTACTACTACTACTATTACTACTACTACTACTACTACTAATAATAATAATAATGATAATAATAATAATAGGGTCTATCTAAATTTGCACTGGACACTCTGTCAGAAATATGGCTCTAACACTTCAGATGAGTGGTACAATCATATACCACAGAATATATAAAATGAAATGGGTAAGCCAAAGATTCTATGGCACTTTGATATACATACGGATAGAATAATAGACCAGACATCATTGTAGATGATACAAAAAGAGAGAGTATCTCATAACTGATGTTGCAATACCTACTGACAAAAACATTGTGCACAAAGAAGTAAAGAAGATAGAAAATATGCCAACTTGAAAGTAGAAATTTCAAGAATGTGGAGATGCCCAGCGGCAAAAGGGGGGAAGCCGTGCCAGTCATAATCGAAGCATTGGGTCCGATCCCGAAAAAGTTGTTATATTATACCAAACAGTTGGACACCAAGACACAAAAAGTTCTCCAAAAATCTGTCCTCTTTGGAACAACTCGCATTTTAAGAAAAGTACTCGCCTTTTGTTAAGGCTAGACAGTCAGCTTACATAACTGATATGCATACTGTGTAGCAAATAATAATAATAATAATAATAATGATAATAATGATAATAATAATGATGATGATGATAATATTAATAATGATAATGATGATGACGATACTACTACTACTACTACTAATAATAATAATAATAATGTTGGCTGAAGACCTGAGGAGACTTATTGTCACTCAGCCTTCAGCAATGACCAGCGGGCAACCAGTGTGAAACTGTAAACTGCAGTATTACTGTGGTCTATGAGAATGTGAAGAGGAGAGCTGGAGACTTAAGGAGACTTGCTGTCACTCAACCTCCAGCAGTATCCACCAGGCAACTGGTGTGAGATTGCATAATAATAATGATAATAATAATAATAATAATAATAAAAGCAACAGATATTTGATAAATCCTCAATCGTTCGGTCAGCTGAAAATGTAAAAATGTTATGGTAAAAATGAATTTGATGGTTAAGGAAAATAAGAAAACAATTCATATCTGGGAAATTGATCTTTTAATTGTCGATTAGCACATGAAAATGGTTGATTTCTGTAAGAATCATATTTTGATGGTCGACAAGAACACAAAAATATCAAATACAGGAAAGTATTCCACTGCAGGTGGGATACGTTCCAGGTGAAGAGCGTGCAGTAGGGAGGAATGTGTGTAATAGCCTGGAATATTTCCCTACTTACATATAGCAGGAAACTGAGATGCCAATCTTTTTATGGATTGCAAAAATAGTTTTATCTCTAATTTAAGTTTAATTTTAATGTTAGAAAAAACATTAATGTTGAAAATTCCGGGTCAGTTGAATATATAAGCCGATAGAAAATACAATTTGCTATCAAGAAACATGTACGTAAACTCAACGTAAATAGTAACCAAAAAATATTGAAAGGTGTCAAAACATTACAAGCATTTTAGTGAGATAATCATGAAATTATTTGACTGAATATAAGTTTTATCATTTTTCCATTCTTTGTCATGTAGATACTTATAGGAACTCGTCGCGTTGTCAATGTTGACATTGAAATCTCTGTTTCCTTTCTCATTCTCTTTTACTTCAGAAGTAAGGTTCTTCGCTGCTTTCAAAATTCTAAATAGTTGTTTTTTTTTTTGTTGTTGTTGTTGTTTTAAATTTCGCCTCTCTTTTATTTGGATCTGCTTCACATGTTTTAAATAAAGAATTCCAGATAATGTTTCGCTAAGTGAATCATGGACACGTGCCGTACAGAACATCAGCATGCAGTAGCCAGTATCGGACCTTTTTTTTTATTGTGCTACTATTCATAATTTATTGTATGGAGTCTGGTACCAGGCTTTTATGTATCTAAAAAATGATTTTGAAGGCTCAGTAAAAATATCGAAATTGCTATTATCTCAATGGATTGCATTTCAAGGATGTTTATGAAATATGCAGATACGTAAAAAAAAAATCAATGATTGATAAGTATCAGGAAACGTCAAAAATTCAGAAAAAAATTCAATAGTCGATAAGTATATGAAAATTGAGTTTCTTAAAATTATTATTTCAAGGATCCTTAACAATGTGAAAACGGCTAAAATCTAAAAAAGCTGTTTTAATTGTGAAATTTGATAAGATAATCTCTATCGGAGCTATTGTGAAAAAATCAAAGATAAATTAAATCTGCTTCGTCACTCAACAGAAATCGTCACGTGACCAACATGACCGAATACCATGTTGGGAGTGATGAATTAGTGAATTGGTAAAAAGGTTATCAATGAATGAATAACTTCTCTCGCCTTCTTTTTCAGCAGTTATCACCAAAACGTCTGAATTTACAAAACAAAAAAAAAAAAACGGACACGGAAGGATCATTTTACCACAAACTTTTATTGAAATCTGAACCCCCACTTAAAATGTATTAAAATAAAACAAACAAAGAAAACAGGTTCCGCAAATCACTCAGTAGAAATCATGTTGCATTCGGGGTGATCAACGAATAAGTTAAATAGGATTGAAAAAGGGAGGTAATTGATAAATTACATCCCTTATTTTTTTATTAGGCAGGTATCCCAGAAAGGATCTGCATTAAAGAAACAAACTGTTTAGTATAAACTTACGTAGCACCCCACCTCTAAAAATAACTTATTCAGAAGGTGGAAAAAGTTTTTTTTAAAAATCTAGACATCATAAAGATTAAATATTTTCATTTCTAGCCCTCTAGCCCCATAGGTGTAGTCTGTACGTGAGATAGATACACAGCAATCCCTCCAGCCAAATCAATTCAAAAACTGATGAAAAAAGTTTTGACAGTTTCTGGTGACAGCAAGGGTCGACTGTTTCTAATGGGAAGAGATCAAACCCACTCTATGTGATTCTTGTCCTCCTGAGTAAGTAAATAAATACCATCCTGTTGTATCTATTGCTCACCTTGTCGGCTGTATTATATCAGCTTAATCCTGGTTGACCGATAGTTGCGAATGTTTGTGTCATTGTTGTTATCTGGTCGCACAAAATAACTTCTGGTTACTTAAATCTTAAATCCAGTTCACCATGTGTCACTCATGAACGGCTTATGTACACTCCACTCTCTCCTATTCTCAATCGGCTCCGACTTCTACTTCTGGAAACAAACCCAGCTCAAACTGCGACTTCACGCAAAAGAAAGTCTCAAAGCTCAAGGTGATACTTAAAACTTAAATCAGTTACTCGCCTGCATACCACCATTTATACTTGGTAATCCTTCGAATAAGGAGTGGTCGGAAGTATCATCACGGTAGAATTGAGAGGGGCCGACGCAACCTTACTCAACCTCACGGGTAAATGGTTTATTCCACCATAAAAGAATGAAACTTGATTCGATGAATTCTCTGATGAATTTTTCTTGAAATTTTTTAAACTAATGAGCAGATAAAGAGTAGTACAAGGGTCGAAGCAAGTGATTGTCTGAAGGTTACGGGTCCGTAAAATACTCTGTATGTGGAAGAAATTCCCGTCCCAGATTCTTTTTCGTTGTCTGCATTGCATTTTTAGCGCGAGGAAAAGCATTGTCATGTAGATGATAAGATGTTGTCCAAAGAACCGATTGCTCATTAAAGCTCGCGAAATAATTCGTTGTCCAACTCCAAGAAAAGGATATTTCGCAATCCAATCAGACATTAACTTTTGCTCAAGTAGATTCTGTTAAGACTGACTTAGCTTGAAAACTCTCCGATTCATAGCCACGATTTTCTTCGTTTGGGTTCTCTGAAAAAAAATTGCTCTTGCCTTTCAGCAAATACAAAAAAACAAAAAACAAACTAAGCAGAGACATAGTTGGATATTGGAGGGACTGGGGGACTTGACTTCTTTGGGTTTCCTTACTCCTACATTTAGTGCAGTAGTTCTCAACCTAGGGCCGTGCACATCGAGTGGACTATTATTCATAAAGCTTCTAGGGGCCTGAGGTGATTTAAAATATTTCTCCATCTCCAGTCACGTCCCTGAGACTTGGGCTGATCAATGTTCCCTACTGCAAATACTTGTGGAATCCATTTGTTTGACTTCTAATGTTTTCCTAAGGTTTGTAAACAAGATAGTACATTCGACTGATTACACTAGCAGTGTAGAAATTAGTAAACTAGCCTGACAAAATTAGCAGAAGTTGGGTTAAGTGCATTGACAAAAAAGAAGATTATGTTCTGAAATAAATAACATCTTTCGTGTATAATAAGTGCTCTCCTTGTCATTAGGCTACAGACATTTGAAGTGCCTTTGTATATCTCTAGCACTGTGCAATCGATAGAGCTGTAAACTTTTGCATCGACCTTATTTTACGATTATTCAAGAATTGAAGTGTGAGAAAATTCAATGAAAAATATTATATGTTTACATACAAGTAAGTCTGGATAGAATATTAATGTAATGTAAAATTCTAATTTTCAAAACTTATCATTCAAACGGACATAAATTTTGAAAATGGCAGTAGAAAAAATATAGGTATTAAGAAAGAACAAAAACACAGATGTTTCGAGAGAATGGATTTTATATCATTCTCTATCGATTTTTAATATTCATTCAAGAGAGTGAGAAACAGAAAGAGAGAGAGGGACAGGGAGAGAGAGAGGGGGGATGGAGAGAAACAAGATAAGAAAATACATAGACTGCTAAATAGATATTAACATAAATGAACATATATTCATGAACAGGCTGAAACAGATATGAACAGATTGAGATCGGCAAATATGAACTGATTGGATAGATAGATAAATGAATTGATGAATAGATGTGAACAATCTGATACGTGAACGAAAAGACGACTGATCATGAAAAGTTAACGCGCATCATGCACAGGACATTTCACAATCTTCGACTGTGTACATATTGATGGGAAAAGAGATGTAGTCAGCAAAAGCGAACCAGAAGGATTGTCGTCTCTGTTCAAAATATTTGCCACCAAGGGAATTTAATGAAGCTATTTCGTTATGGAGGAAAAAGTGACCTTACAATTTTTTCAGCTCTGTAAAATTGAGCCTTTCATCGTATGTTATATTACTGGGTTTGCTTACAGTCAACTCTGAAAAGAGATAAATAAATACATATCTGCAAGCAAGTGAACACATACACACACACACACACATATATATATGTATGAATACTACATTCAGTAAGAAAGAGACATGATTATATTTGAATGTAGAGACAGATAATATACTTCAATAATTGTGAATTGATTTCGAAAGAGATATGAAGTCACATAACTATACTTAATGAAAGGATTTGGGGAAAGATAAAAAGGTATTTAGATAGAATTGATTTAGATGGATAGATATAACTACAAGATTTGGTATGTTGGTAGTGTGGATATCCAAACTATTATGGAGAGATCTGGATAAGTAAATATTGTGCAGGTATATATATATATATATATATATATATATATATATATATATATATATATATATATATATATATATATATATATATATATATATGGTATATAACGCGTAAGTTGCACCAAAAGATTAAGGGGACTTATGGCATGAAATGAGTCACAATAATAAAGAAGATATTGATGGAAATTGTGTTCTTTTATTTTCTGGTAGAGTGATTTCAAGAGATGAGTGCGTGGAATTTCCAGTGAGACACGTAAATTACTAGATAACGATACGAACCGATTGATAAATGTCTTCAATATATCGGTTCCTTTGGGTAGCTCCTAATATCTCTTAACGACTCATATTTACTAATTATGTGTCACTTTCATTCATAGTGATCTGAGGATGTTGTGAATAAAGATCGAAATATAACAACGAATGTTTCTTTGTTTTCCAGTTATGGTGAACGTAAACGTATGTTTTTCGGTGAGAGCTTCATCAGATAGATGAATAAATAAATAGACATGACAATCTTTTGGCTTTAAAGAAAAATATAATACATAGACATGCCTTAAATAAAAATCTTATGGAGATGTTGGTATAGCTTTGTCACCCGTAAACTAACAGACATAAAAAATGCCATGGATGATAGAATTCTTTTCGACCATGTTGAGATCTTTGGAATCTATCATTATTACGTGCATACGTTCCCTGAGAAAATAAGACTGAATCAACCACAAAAGCCTTTTATAACATGTTACGTAGAGCACTCACAAAATCTGATAATCATCCCAGCTATAAATTTCTAATTGGACAGCAATGCTACCATTGGGAATTATTCTAATAACCAATAAACATGTTTTTGAAAAATTAATGATGATCTTACCAATGACGATGGAACGAAACACTCTCGTTATGTCCAGATTTCAAACTTTTTATCTTCAACACTTTATTTGCACTATCGTTACACCTGGTTCATTCCAACGGGATTTTAATGGCTGAATGGCATATCAAACGTTTTGCCACAAACCCCAGAGTGTATTACGGTGCCAGTATTCCATTCCAGTCAAACCATGGGACGCTAATCCTCTAATGTAGTTTCCCATTAAACTCCTTCGTTCCGACATTATTTCACCCTCGTGGAAAACCACGAAAACCTCTAATCCTAATCTTAAATCATAAATGATCATGATAGATGTCAGAAATGATTTACAGAACTGTTTGAACAAACTAGCTTCCTGATGTTGTGGACACATTAGATGCGATTGTTTTTGAAAACCTCACAACATCAACAATCGACACTGTCACAATTCGATCTATACTAACGGAGCAACTAAAAAGGGAAACAAACCCATGATTGATTATATATATATATATATATATATATATATATATATATATATATATATTACTTCTAGATGAGCGTATGTCTTGTAAATATCCAGCTTGACTGGCTGATCTATCTAAACAAACTAAGAAAAGAAGAATTGCTCCATGAAATATGTACTTCAGTATGAAATCTAATGAAATGAATTATGCAAATTGATGCAGAAATGCAGAGTAGAAATTAGGACCAGCTAAAAAGAATTGAAATAAATACTGTCCAAACAATTTTTTCAAAGACCATCTCACAGAAAGTCCTACTGGGATACAGCCTGAAGCGAATTCCATCACATATTACCATGCGGAACTAAAGCGATCATAGATACTCACCCAACTTAATCTGAAGAAGGAAATACTAAAGTACAGACGGAGGGTCACCCGAACAACCTAAAACAATCACTCTAACAAATTGCTTGGACATCTTTCAATGCTACTTGTACAGCGTTCCCGGTCCCATAATCATGGTTGATAGCATCCATCAACCGTTTATTTTGCCAAAAGAAACTGAAGCTAAAAATTATTATGGCAACGTATTCACTAATCATTTCACGAATATGAACACGATTTGAACTTATTTGAAACGTGTAGTTTGGCTATCAATCAACTAGATCAACATAAGATGCCATCTTTGTTTTGGGGAAAGATATAGAGATTTATTCGGGAGAATTTTAATTTAATGCTGCTTCATACACCTAAGAGCTGCGTACGACTAGATAGATGGTGATTTTATTCAAGGTCATTGAAATACGGCCAAGATCTCCGGTAACAGTCTAAACTCTCAAAGTATTTTATATTGGTACAGCAACCGCTAAACACATAAAAACATTTTTTTTAATATCAATTGGACCAAGTTTCGGTCGGACGGAATCACCAATCATACTTAACATCTACTTAGATTTAGCATTGCCTTGGGTAGAGGAGGCAGTTCTCGTGAAATATCCCTGAAATATTCCTATAGGGTCCCTCCAGTCGAGGACCATCTTCAATAAATTGTCTCAGTGGCACTGAACGATTACGAATGCTTCTGTATGCTGGTGACATTGTCTTGTTATTTACAAATGAATTAGGAGATATTGTAGGAATATAGGATGAAAGCTTCATCAGGTGTGGGTTGATGATTCCGATAGATAAAACAGAGACAAAGAAGCTCGGAGACTTACATTAATCTGTATAAGAAACACTCCTTTGAAGAATGTCAGAAATTCAGATATGTAGGGGATATGATAAATAGAAAAAAAGATATAGAATCTGTGAATAATGAGAAATTAGGTGATGAACAGACGTAAAGTGATACTAACACAGAAAATCAACAAACACTAAATATGAAAATGATATATTTAGAATAACATCAGCTTTCCAGAAATGGAGCGTATTAAATGTGCACTTGTCAAAGAATAAAGATGTCAATAAGAATAACATTTATAGAAGCCCGTATTCAATCTAGTGTACAAAAAAATGGAGTATGAAAGAACACAAAAGCTTAAACTTAAGAGTGTGAGTCATGAAGTCCTTCGAAAGATGGCTTCAAAAGAAAAAAAACGAACTTGAACACAATGAAAAAGGAGTAGAAACTGCCACTGGGGTAACTGGTGAATTGGATTAGTTCTTCAAATATTCAAACAAAGACCTACGAACCATGATAAAAACAATGCCAATACATAATTTTTGCGAAGTACAATATCTAAAATATATGTTGCAGACTACATAATTTCTCCATTACTAAACTATTGCTCTCTGTCAAATAAAGAATGACCTACTTTCAATTTTCCATCACTTAATTTGTCTATTAATTATTTGGAAATCATGAATGTTCTCAGCAAAAAGATGATGTCATAAGTAAATCTGAGGTTACGTAGGTATGCATTGTCTATTCTGATTCCTATATTTGCTTGGTTTAAATTTGAGAAGATAATTTCAAGGGAGGCTGTGAGTAGTTTATGAATGAATAATGATAGTAAAACTATGTGGACCCATGGTTTGCTCTAGAAATTTATGGTTTGAGATTGAGACAATGTTATGTTTATCCATCAGATACAAAAGGAAATGGGGATGATAGCACAATCCTCCGCTATTTGATCTCGTACTTCGCTAAGCAAAATTTAGTCAATATCGCTGAGAATACAATACATTCATTGAATCTCAATATCATTCTTTCTGTTACGAACAACAATGAAACGACGACAATTACAAAAAAAAAAAATCATACGCACAAATGGAGAAAATGAAAAAAAAAAATAAATAAAGAAAAGAGAAATAAAGAAAAGTTGACAACCTTCAAGTGTCCCACTGCTTGCTATCAATCGTGTGGTTAATATGGTCCCAGCTGTGAATTGTTGTTCGTATGCCTGAAAAGCCCTTATCAGTTCTCCGTCCAGTACTCTAGAGACAGACTGGACGAGTAAGTGACAAGGAGTTATTGGCAAGTATTATTATCAATTTTTTTCTCTCTTTCAGTCAAGAGTCATCTTCCTTGGTGTCTTCCGCGTCTGTATTGTTGTCTTTTTCAAACGAAACGTCAGCCATGTTTTTTTTTCCCAGCGACACCCTTCAAAATGCCTGCCATTTTACGAGGACTGGTGTTTTGGATTTATTCTCTAGAATGATAAATTATAGACAAATGCAAGTAAAAGACTTCTTTTTTTCACAACCACAAATACATGAACATACGTGAATACATTGACATAAGCCTAAGAATAATAGATTCGTCAGTGGATTACATCGCTAGCATGAGACCAATAATGACTAAGTACACAATGAAATCGAACTTACTCTCTATTGTTTGTGGGACTAATGGACAAAAACTGTTCTATGGTTGGTGGTCAATATGTGTGTGTGTGTGTGAATATACCGGTTGACACACCCCAAATGCTAAGGATTTATAGTCACTAAAATCTAACTTGAATGATTCATGGATGTGTTCGTAGTATTTCACTGGTACTTAACTTAGAGATTAATACTTTATTGAGTAATTGAATCGCTAGGATATCATCAATGTAAAACTACGAATCTATTTTAGCGATAATAGTCCACCAAATCCTTACCATTTTTATCACCCAGTATACATATATATATATATATATATATATATATATATATATATATATATATATATATATATATATATATACTAGCAGGGATGATCAACGTTATTAATTTGTGATTAAAAGAACAACTAAAAGGGTAAGATGATGGTAAATAGTAGTCGAAAATCAATAATTGTGGTTTACAATAATTCATCAAATAAAAAAAATACTTTCGATTTTATTTTTGTAGTAGTGATAGTAGTAGTACAGCCATGTGTCAGAATATATATATATATATATATATATATATATATATATATATATATATATATATATATATCCACCCAATACCTCCGTCAATGGCCTGATCTGGGCTAGATTTTGTAATTCAGAAAATCGTAGATAGGGATTGAAACACAAATATATCCTGACCACGGTGGTTTGTGAGATACTGATGCTTTTGTTACTGCTACTGCACTATTTCAGTGAGAGAACAAAATCCCTAAAATATGTATAAAGATTTATTTCATTGTAAAAAATCCTCATGTCATACGTAAGACGAATGATTGACAGAAATTTGACATAAAAGCTATTCGTTCTCCAACTTCAGAAATGGGGATTGAATAAAAATGACATCTGGTGACCTGTAATGATCTCCAAGGGCACCATAACATATCCTTTTTTACAAGTTGATGTTTTGTATGTTTATATGCCAAATATTAGGTTTAAAAAAAACCTAGTAGTTTCAGCGTGGAAGAGGCACAGACAAATTCTGTAAATCACACTAGTATTTTAGCCAGAATAAAACCCAAAACTTTGAATGCTGATTTTTTCAGATAGCCAAACCCCTCTGACTTAGAAGATCGTACATACACAAGCTTTTTCACCTGTATTTCGTCCAAATTAGTCATGTTCTGTACTAAGTATGGTTTAGAGATAGCGTATTCGAATGGAACTGCCTCGTGTTCCTATCCGTCTATCTTAATCTGGTCAGTCAGTCTGTTTTGCATGAACGTTTGTATCCTAGATCGTTTAGATCTGTCTCTCAATATATCTTATTCTGATTACATCTATTTATCTGTTTATCATATTTAAACTATATCTTTCTACAGACCTATCTCTCTGATTCGGTTACATCCGACTATCTATCCGTTTATCTATCTATCTATCTCAGCAGTCATCATCGCTTTATAGTCTTTTTTTTCTTTTTTTTCTTGTCGCATTATAATTCCTTCTCTTGTTTGACTTGGTGATAATGCCATTCCTCTTGCATTGTGCAGGACACTTCTGATGGAGGAAGAAAAAAACTTCCTTATTGTCTATGGTGGCGAGAGAGTTAAAGGCTGCTCATTTAACAAACAGCTGATGATAACGCCCCTCTTGAGATTTACCTTGTTTCCGAAGAAAATCAGCGTAATCGCATACACAATCATCTCGCTTCTTTGTCAAGCCAATCTACCATTCATTTTAAATGTCGATATTCAGAAAGAATACACCGGGGAAATCATCCGGTTTCGTCTAGTTTCTCCGTTTTTTTTTTTGTTTTTTTTTTTTGTTTTTGTTTTCTTTGCTCTACCAATTCCCGCAAACGATTTGCACGAAACACAGTGAGAATACCACTTGTTTCTCTTTACTTAGAAGCGTGTCAGGACTAGAAAACAATGAGATAGACATAAGTAGATAAGTAAAGCACGTAGAGCAGCGCGTACTTAACACTTCACGTAGATGAAGACTGGTTGATGTGAGATTGAGGAAAAAGATGATCGGCCCCGATTGAAAAGTAAACGAAGATAAGTAAAAGTACAGTTATGATGAAAAGAGAAAAGTTGTGAAGAGAGAGAGAGAGAGAGAGAGAGAGAGAGAGAGAGAGAGAGAGAGAGAGAGAGAGAGAGAGATGTATGTATGTATGTATGTATATGTGTATGTGTGCATGTTTGTGCGAGAGAGAGGGGGGAAAGGAAGGGTGATCGATATAAGAAGGGAAACTGGTAGAATATGGAAGGAAGGAGGAATCAAATTGAAGAAGACTAAATACGAACAGAATGACAAATTATCCCGTTCGTTGCCAAGATGTTTTTCTTTTTTTTTTCATCGATGTAATTCATGTGCTCGGTTTATCACGTACAAAATGAAAAAAAAAGTCTTCTATTGCATGTTGGGAAATAAATATTTGTTGAGCGAAATAAATTAATTCTTCAGCTTTAGACTACAGATTTAATGATATATAAAACACTTTTAAGGTAACTGATAATTATATTCACTGATATTCAATTATTCGAAATTTAAAAAGCCAATTTACGGCGTCATATTTGCATAGCAACAAGATGTCTCCCCAGCAAATACCATGTTTGATACTGACGTGGATCTTAGAAATTGTATTGCATATGTTCACCAAACAGGCAAGATATATATCATATCATCCAAGAGCCTCTACGAGTAAAGACAATCCCTATTTTCTTGGCCAATTTTGATGATTTCAAAGAGAAGCAACAGTTGTAAGGAAAAGATAAGGTTCCAGAAGGCCAAAATCCAACACACAAAGAAATGACCGATGAAGAGAAAAAAAAAGGGCCTTAACCGATTCGCCACCAGATATTCATTTAAGGCTAGTCCAAATTCAAGAATTACAGTTCTGTTTAAGGAGGTGCTAGTGACCGACTGTTTATCAGTACCATAAATGGAATAAGCGAACCAAGTTTAAAGACATTATTCATTCATTTTGCAATAATGCTCTTGGCATAAATCAATCTCTTTCCCCTCCCAGCTATGAGTAAATAGCAGGACAGACTGGGTTCTTCAGCCTTGATTAGCAACTGGTCTAGGAGACGGACAACTTTGAATTCCAACAAGTAAATTCTAATCATTGGTCCAGTGTTGTGAGAGACTAGTAACGGACAGAGTAGAGAACACAATCCCGAAATGTATGGTGGACGGAACTTTGATGAAGCTTCGATGGGTTTAGCAAGCCGGTAGTGGATTATGATAAATCAATCAAGTAAGATAAATGAAACAAACAAAAAAATAGTCTGACGAAACAACGCAACTTCTGCCTTCACCTTCCCTTAATACATAGAGTACAAGAGGAAGATTTGAAAAACTTTCCGATTTCTATATCTATTTGTAGCAAAGCAAAACTCCTCCCAAGTAAAATTAGCTTTCTCTTTCTACTCCCATTTATGGCGGTTTATTAGTGTCCCGTTAATTACTGTCTTCACTTTAGATGCCGCCCAACCAGCAAAAAAAAGCACAGTTCTACATTTCAATTGAGTAATTACAGGCCTTCGAAGAAGAAAAATCTACAAAATTAAAAAGTCCAAACTCAAATCGCCTTAATTAAGCACTCCTTAATTTCGACAGGCGATAATGACCAGTTCTCTGCCACATTTGTCTCGCCTTTCCGATTTCTAACGAACCACCGTGAATTGTGTTCAGGTAAGACTAGTCTAAGTGGTTAGAATATCGAACCGGAGTTCATAAAGAGGAAGGCTCGAACTGCTTAACAAAAAACAGATTAACACTTCTTCTATAAACTGAAAAAGCTATCCTAGAGTAGTTTTTCTTCCTTCTTAATTTCAATTGATTTTAAACCTGAAATCGTCATTCTGTGATCATAAGTCTGCAGTGTGGATACGAAATAAATAATAATATACCAGTGAGACTCGAATTCGAATTCCCTGTCCACGGTAACCATTTTATCCTGGCAGCTGCCGTACTGAATAGGCTACGAAAGCCTGTTGGCAGCAGACATTCAAATCAAACCACGTAGTTTTATTTTCATCATCTTTTCACGCCAAATGATCCACCATCTTTATTATTTACATAAATTTGGTGCATAAATTGTAATATAATTTGATTCCTTCAGATGAAGCATTGTCAATTATCATTTCAGTGGGTGGTGGCAGGATAATAAGTAGTAAATATTTGTCTTTAATGGTCTAGTCCATCAGGTTTACCTTTAAACAAAACCCTAGGCATATGAATGATTTTTGTCATCTCAAGATTTGGAATTGTTAGTAAGCTAGTTTGACAGACCATTAGCATTATTTAGTGATTTCGATCTTCACTACATGTCTCTTAAATGTGGCTTTGTGCCAAATACAAATAAGCTTAGTCAAAGGGCATCTTGTCACTGGTCAATGCTTTACAAAATCCGCTAGCAGACTTTCAATATTGTGTGATGGTGCCCCATATATATGGGTTTGTGCCAGATTCGGCTAAGCAGAGACAATATCAATAAGTTTAATGATTTCTTTGCAAAGATTCGATTATCGACATATGCACGATTAAAAGTTAGGCATGAGTGTACAAGATGGATTGTTGCAGAATTATTTTAAGACAAAGTCAGAGACAACGATTAACAGATTAAACTACTAACGAAATAGGGATAACGATTCCCTTTCAAGTGTTTTCAACACGACACTTTTGAAGGATGTTGATGTGAATTTTAATTTTCTGTGAGTAGGCCGGTTGGAAAGCGAACAATAAACATTGGTGACAAGTTTACATAAGATAAATAAAAGTTTACATAACTGACTTAATGGCAGAAGACGTCAATTGTTATACGTCTCACACGCATACAAACACAAAAGAAAATATGACACGTATTTGAGTATGGACAAATACAGATATAGATATATCTCACTTTCGTTTGGCACAAGATCACCAGTGGAGTGAAACTGGTAAAGATTGAACTGGCCATTCGGGTAATGATTTGCTTGCTGAGGAGGGTTCTTTAGGGTGACAATTTTTTGTCCATTGGTAGAGATAAACTTGAATATATATATATATATATATATATATATATATATATATATATATATATATATAGAGAGAGAGAGAGAGAGAGAGAGAGAGAGAATTACCTTTGTTCAGGAGAAAAAGAAGAGGGGAGAGTGGGGGATAGTAGGATTTTGTTGCACAAATCTCATAATTGGAGAGGTCCCATCTGAACTCTTTACGGAGTAATATTCGAGATTTTGTCTCATATCAGTTTCATGGGAAATGCGACATTACTCAACCAACAAGGTAGGGGCATTGATTGATTCTGTCTGATTCTATATCCATTTCTTAAAAATATAATTCCCCCCTTTGAGAAACAAATAGAGCTGATATAGATAGTGAATGAACAAACATAAGAATTTGGAGTTGAAGCAGTATTTGGACTTTTGCATTAACATTGCCTGCTGAGATCAACAGTGAGAGCAATGCTACTTTGAAGCAAATACCTTATTGGTTGCTGGTTCGATTCTCCATTTTAATTGTTTATTCTATTTGAACAGTCCAGACCAAATGATATATTCACAATTCAATAAGAAAGAACATTCCAAATAGTTTCAAAATAACATAACACATTTATGATTAATTCAGTCGGAGTATATATCCATTCTTCAATAATGTATATGTGCATGTGAGAGAGAGATAGAGAGATAGAGAGAGAGAGTGAGAGAACGTGTTCTTGTATGTAATAGTTATAAAGACACTGAAGTGGGAACTATATTTCGTCCGACACCGGTGTTAACCGGGTAGGTTACCGAGCAGTGCTGGATCGCATAAATGAATAGAAAAAATTCGCGTCGTGAGCGACGCTGAGCAGAGCTGCGTTTCGGTTGCTTCTTTGATGGGTGCAGGCGCTGTTTTTGATAGACTAAGAAGTATTTTGCAGGCACATAGGAACCCAAAGTATAGAAAAAGATGTGCTGAACCAATCTTCGAAAAGGAGAGAGTGCATCTGTTTCAACAACCATTTTCGAAACCCTTCCTTTTACTCATTCACCAAGAAAGTTACAGAGGACAAATTTGTCGGTGGTACATTTGGCCTTGTGCCACGCTAAGCCTAATAAGTAACAAGGTGATAGATATATAGATAGATAGATAGATGTGATCAGATTGAGATGAAAGGGTATGATCAGACTAAAATGGATATATAGATAAATATGAGCAAACTGAGATAGATAGAAAAGACTGAAATAGGTAGATAGACGAGTGCGTAAGTAACAACAATAGGTACTTTACCAGTTTGAACTTAGTAACAATATTAGTATTTGTATTTCTTCAAGCTTTTTATTGGTTTGACATTTAGATCGTAATTCCATGACTTCCCACTCTTTAATTTTTTTTTATCGTTCTTACTTGAAGCCAGTCAAGGGTTTTGAAAGAAAGCATTTTCTCCTGCCGGATGAAGGCGATTTTAGCCGAAGCCTTTTCGTGAGGATCCGATACTGCCCTAAGAACAACATTTGTAACGCTCTGCCTGTGGCTAAACGGTCCGGGGCTCAGACAAAATCAACAAGAAAAAGCCGAGTTGAACGGACCAACAACAAAATTACTGCCAAGAAAAACGCCCCCAATCACCAGTCAAAAAAGAAAAAAAAAAAAAAAAAAAAAGAAGAAGAGGGAAGAAGAAAAAAAAAAGAGGAAAAGAGAAGGTAATAGGCTTAGTGAATAATAAATATAATTTGATACACGAAATGCAGTGAAGAGAAAATAATTAAGTGAAAACCTTCAGTGCAGTGGGAGTTGGGTATAATGGCATGTGGGGAGGACGGCTTCGGCAAAGTGCAGGTACCTGAACTCTTACAACATGTATGCACTAACGAACACAATAACCGAGGTGGGGAGCACTTAATCGGCAAGTCATTAGGCGTGTAGTATAGTGTTGCAGGGGCCATCTATCTATCTCTTTTCACGTTGGGGAGCTATTTCGGGATATTGATCTCTCTCTCTCTCTTGCTCTCATACTCTCCCTCACTCTCTCTCTCTCTCTCTCTCTCTCTCTCTATGTGTATATCTATTATGAGGAATCTATCGGCTCATGCGGTGTAGACTCTGTTTCATTCTGCTGAGATTTTCAAATGAGTACAAAAAGTACTGAACACGCTAAAAATGAAAAAAATAAATACAGAAATATATATATGATTTTTTCAATGTATATTTATCATTTTTGTTTTACATATATACATATATGTGTGTATGTGTGTGTGTGTGTATGTGTGTGTATGTGTATGTGTGTGTGCGAGTGTGTTATACATCTCATTAGAATGACCAGCGAAATAGGACATAAGACGAATGAAAAGAAGTGACACAAACATTTCTACGCCTAAATAAACCAAAGTGTCAAACGTGGAAGACAAGTTGAATTGCAAGGATAAAATACTTTGATCTTATCATGATGAGTTGTATTTTTGCTGCTGCATTGAAAGCAAACAAGTTGAAACGTGAAAAGGATGTGAAAACTGATCGAAAAGGAATCAAGTAAGTTGTTCAACAAAGACAAAAGAAGGTGTATGTGTCAAGATATATAAGGCAAGATATAGAACTTATACGAATTACATGAGTACATATAAACATATTAGTGTGAATATAAATATATACATACTCAAGCACATAGACACACACACACAAATGCACCCACACAAACACACATTCACACACATGTAAACCTACTTTTCTGCTTATATATACGTATAAATGAATAGTTTTTGTGAACACATTTTTCAAGTGTTTTATATGTATATAGATAAGTATTGTGGCTCAGTTGGGTCTGTAAGATATAAACCACCATAGTGAAGCACCCAATGAAGACACAACACGATTACAAACGAGTACATACATACATATGTAAGTTCGCTTAAGTACTCATCTATGAAATATTTAAGGAGTTCAAAAAGTGTTTCAAGACCTGTGAAGTTCAACATAACAGACAGACTTTGATACCTTATTTTTAATCAACGCATCTTATTGAATTGCATCACTCAATCAAAACCTTTCAAGAAGATTCATAAAGATTTTTTTCTGGAAAAATATTACTCCAAAGAGAAAAGAGTAAATAAAACGTTTTGAATAATAATAGAAGAAAGAGGAGGTGATTGAAGGTGATTGGGGAGGAGATAAGTTACGAAAAAAAGGAATAGTATGCTGAATTAGGCTTATCGTAATCCTTTCTCTCTCTCTCTCTCTATCTATCTTTATATATATATATATATATATATATATATATATATATATATATATATATATTTGTTTGTCTGAAATCGTGTCTCGTGTGCGCCTGGCAGTGGTGAAAAGGGGCACAAGCAAAGACAAATGAACTTGACATTGGCAGTAGCACCATCAGCAACCATTAATACTGTGGCAAGAACCTTCTGATTTATTTTTATCATAAGTATTGTAAACCAGTGCTTCTCAAACGAAGGCTTGTTATACCTTTCCAGGGGTTGCGTAAAGATTATTTGGTTTTGGGAAAAGTATTAAGATTAATCATATAAGTATAGTTTTTTTTCTTTCACATCTGTGTACAGATAATTACTCCTATCGATGCCCATTGTCAAATGAATTTACGTTGTTTGATAATTTTATGAATACAAATTTCTTTCCAGTTACAATTCAATATTTTTCCATGATAAACAGTGAAAACCGTGATTGATATTTTTCTTCAGGGTGTTGGATTTATTTGTTTCTCTGTTCAGTTACAGTAATATTACAAATAGATACTTTTAACACTGAGTAAGAAGGTCGCAAGGGGATCTGTCATATCGGTTGCAAGTATAAAGTTTGAGAAGCCCTGCTGTAAATCTTTATTATTTATTTGGACTATTATTCATCTTCATCTTATTTGTTAGTTGATTTTTTTATTATGATTTTTCATACCAGTAAAAGCAAAAAACGTATTATAAATTCCTTTCACGAAGAATTTGTCAGTGCTTTCAATCTTTAACACTTCTTCTACCTTTGGATAAGTGTGAGGTTTTGAGAAAAATAATTTTGGTTCGGGGATGCAATTTACAATGTGACAATAATGCTGAACTAGAAACTTACAACTTACGTCTATCGTAAGACAGTCTGAAATCATTCTATAAAAGACAGCGATTTAAAAAAAAAATATAGTTAGAAATGAAAAATATCCCCCAATAATTTATTTCATATCGTCAGTACCATAAATATTTTGTGACTCTACTTTCGTACCCCTGAAGTGTCCAAGTCAGCATTATAGTTAGAACGTGAATGAAAACCCCTAACAAACTATATGTCTTTTCAAAAACTGACACTTTCAAAAACATAACAAGGGTCTTATTGAAAGCACAACGAGTTTCTTCTGGATAAAAACAAACAAAAACTTCAACAGTTGTCCGGTTTCAGCGGTTGAACGAATGTTGAAATAAGTTAATCACAACTTAACCCAGGTCGTGATTCTACGACGTTCTGTAAATATCCCTGATTGTGATGAAACTTCTCGGTCTAAATAATCTTTTTTTTTCAGTCTGATGAGTTGTGGACGGAGAAATGTATTAAAGAACATATTCTAATATTCTAAACTGTGTTGTCACATTTGAAGTTATTTTGGACCAGCAAACGCTGAGTATTCCTTTTAGGTATATATATATATATATATATATATATATATATATATATATATAGATAGATAGATAGATAGATAGATTGATTTAGATATATGTACATATGTGTGCATGCGCTCATGTACTGAAAGGAAAGCAAGGGTCCAGTTCAACATCATAGTTACTTAGTAAATAGAACCAGCGAATGTTTCTCAAAACTTATAACTTCAAAACCTTTCCTTCAAGTTCATCGAGTATGAATGCCATATTTGGTTGGACTGTACTCATGTTTAAGTGGTTTTGAAAGCGTAAGAGGCAGATAGACGATTCGGGATTTATGAGTAAACAATATTTCTAATATATTATATGTAATACATATTTTACTTCATTGTTTGTATTCATTTAATTTTATTTACCTCTTGTAAATGAAAATATAAAAACAGAACTTTTATGTACAGACTAAATGATATATATATATATATATATATATATATATATATATATATATATATATATATATATATATCAGACAGATATGTTTAGCACCCTGCCTCTAAGATGAGAGAGTTAAGCTTTTACACATATCAACGACTTTAATTTTGTAACAAACTTTGTTTAAATTTACGCAATCTTGTAGAGAGCCTTCACCGAATAATTTTATCAATTACTCTGACTCCTCTGAAAAAATATGGAAAATAAAAAGATAAAAATTTGGGGGGAATTCTTTCATCAAACTTCTCAAAAAGGCATAGTTTGACTCTCCAATTCGCAAACATATAACAGTTGGAAATGAGAAAGATTTTAAAAGTCAGACACGAACGATTAATATAAAAAGAGAATTATTTCTGTCACATATGTGTCCGTGGCACGTTAGTTTAGTGTGATTGTTTTTCTAATCGATGAATTGCGATTCTAATCCACCTAGAAACTATAATTTTTTAAACAATAATAGTCATAGCTGAGGACATCGTGTGTACAAATAATCATTAAAGAAAAAACAACAAAAAACATTACCAGTAAGAAAAATACGAACCTGCTCAATGTGTTAATACAATTGTGAAAACTTGGAAAGTATTGAACAAGAATATATGTATGAACGTTAATAGTAAAGACCGTAAACGAAAACTATCATCTTAGGTTTCTTTCGTTTTCAAGATGATTTGGCTGGCTATGTATGAAAGCTTTTTTTTTGTGTTTGAAAATCTCCCATTCCTCTCGATAGGTTTTAGTGGGTATTCAATCTACGATATAAGTTTATGCAAAACTAGTCCTTAGTTTGTGTCCAGCAGCATTTGCACTTGTTTTTTGAAAATTTGGATTTCTTTCTTTGTGATCACTCCCAAACAAAAGTCGAGACAAAGGTAACTTTAGCCTTCATCATTCCTTTTTCCATTTTTTAATTGATCACCTCAACATTGCATGCTGCCAAAAAGACGTGGGTCACATTATGGTTTCTATTGAGCGACTAATCAGACCTGTCTCTCTTTCCGAATCAACAACACCCACGTACAAAGCAAGCGATGACTCTATTGAAAAGAACATGAATTAGCAGACGAGTACAAATGATGTTTGAAACAACCCACACATCAATAAATGTTAATTTCACTGATATGGAAGGTGTTCAGGGCTGCCTCTTAATCTTTCTTTCGTGTATACTTGAAACTCTACGTTCTTTTCCTTTCTTTAAGCTCAACATACGACCGGGTGGAAGAGGGAGGCACCCACGATATATCGGGTGTCCTTCCCTGGATATGTGGTTGAGAATGTTTTTTTTATTTTCATTTTCCTATTACGTATTATATTTGTGTGCGTGTGAGTGCGTGTGGGTGAGCGTGTGCATGTGTGTTCTATTTAGTTATCATTATCATTGTGTGTGTGTGTGTGTATGTGTGTGTGTTTAGACCTGTACGTGATTGAGGAAGATGGAGATGAGAAGCTGATTGGCAAATTGTAAATGAGCGAGGTGTGAGGTTAACGGTAAAATGGCAGGGGCAGCTGTCAGTTATAAAGATATAAAAAAAAGAAATGGAAACCTATTTGGCTTGTTACACTTCTTTTTAAATGTGTGTTGAGATGCTTGAATGGCAAACAATTCGGGAAGGTTTATTTTACTCTAACATATAAAATGCATTTAAATGCAAACGCGATGAAATGCGTATTTGTTATATGTGTATCAGAGGATGGTATAGTAGGAATTTGATACACAAACAAATATATGCGCACGATAATTTACTTAAGGTATATATATATATATATATATATATATATATATATATATATATATATATATATATATATTCTGAGAGTTGAGGAGAAAGCAGAATAACAAGTCTGAAAAAGGTTAAAACAGTCATTCTGCATTTAGCATCATTCGAACATGCATACAACAATGTAAAGATATATATTTTATCTATACATATATGTATATAGATATATTGTATATTTGTTATCATACATCTCTCTCTCTCTATATATATATATATACATATATATATATATATATATATATATATAGAGAGAGAGAGAGAGAGAGAGAGAGAGGGGGGAGAGAGAAAGGGGTAGATGTGAAAAAACAGTTACTTGCTTCGGATGAAAACCAAGTCCTAATGAAAGTGTATCACTATGCATATTACAAATCCAACTGATAACTGCAAAGTTGCCTCCAAATGAAATGAAAAAAACAATAGCCTATTTACCAACGTTTCACGCATTGCCTGTCAAAACATTTGTTGTATCTTATAGGCTGTATTTTTCTGGGACACCGTCTTGAATTCTCTAGGACTTCCCTTGGTATTCTAGCTTGTGGCTTTGAGCATCGTTGCAGCATTCTTCAAGATTGTTCCCAGGTCTCTAACTACTATTGGCATCACCGTCACTCTCATGTTCTATTACTTCTATAGTTCTCGGGTAGGCCAACATCCTTGTCTGGATGTATTTTGTATATGTACATGCATATGTATCATACGTGTTCGTATATATATGTATGTATGTATGTATATATGTAAACATATTTCTACACTATAGTTATACCTAACCCTTTCTTCAAATATATATACACATATTTCTATGGTGCATGAATTGTATATGTAAATAAAGATGTTTTGTGTATGCACATCTAAAAATACACACACGTATTTTCTCACACAGAAACATATATAAGCATACACGAACAATCAGTCAGTCATAAATATTTGTAGTCACTGAGAGATTTAGGTGAACTTTCTATTGATACATATTTTTTTTCCTCATTCTCTTGCAATCAATATATCATTAGGACATAGATTAATTCGATTTGTTATACTTGAATATGAATTGTGGTTTAGACATTGCAAACCTACCTTCAAATATATGCGTCGCAGCACGTCTTCATCTCCCACCCACCCTTATTGACACATTCTTACTTGTGTTCTGGGAGATTCGGGGCGATGAAGGTCTGAGAAACAGTCTCTCCGAACGATTGCATGTTTGTGTATGGGCATGCGTATTTCGGGTGCTCGTGGCAAACCAATTCGCGCCGTGTCTCTCCCACGTGCTAACAGACTGCATACCCGAAAAAGGCGGACAGACTGCACGGCGTCTCCAGCGATTTGGGGAGGTGGGGACTAAAGCGATGTGCTACCATGCGTAATCTAATTCGATACATTTTGGCCAGGTGTTGGCTGCCTCCCCAAGCTAATGTGTGGATATCTTTCAATTTCTGGGGGGCACAGGAGCTCACAAAGACGTCCCTAAATTCTCTGAATAGAAGGAAGGAAGGAAAGAAGGAAGGAAGATATGGGTAATGATGGAAATGATGAAAGATATAAGAGAAAGGTATGAAAATGAAAAAGAAAGGAAGAAGGAAGGAAATAAAGAGAAGGGGAGCAATAAAGAAGACAGAAAGCAAGACGACGGAAACTAAGATAAATTGATAGATAGATAGATAGATAGATAGATATGAACAGATTGGGATAGCTAGACATTACTTTCGGTAGATAATAATATCTAAAAACAATAATTTCTTCCTTCGCATAGATAGATACAGAGATATGAACAGACTGGGATAGCTAGCTAGATTGATAGATATGTACTAATTTGATATATATTGATAATAGCTTTGAAAAACAGCGGATGCTTCCTTTGTGGAGATAAAGTTGAGACAAGTAAACCACATCATAAGTGAATGCAGCAAGATGATCCAAACGGAATACACAAACACGCACCAGAGAGCACGGACAGCCATATATTGATAATTGTGCAATAGATTTGTTCAACTAAGGGAACAAATGGTATCAGCAAAAACCAGAGGCTGTCGAAGAAAATAAGAAGAGTGATGAACACTTGGATTTTGAGATCCACACCGATAACACCATCAAGGCGATGGCCGAACATGAAAGTCATGGACAAGGAAACGAGGGTGTCAGATTGTAGATGTGGCTCAAATCATAGAACGAAAGAGAGCGATCGATTTCGAAAATACCTGGACTTAGCCCTGGATCGGAGGAAGCAGTGTGGAATCTGAGAATAACAGCTACACAATTTGGAACCGTACTCCAAAATGCTAGAATCAAAACTGAATAAATTGGAGATAAGGGGAAGAGATTGTCTAGACACCAGCAGTGCTGAAGTTACAGAGATAACTGTTGGAGTTTTGTGGAGACTTGTTGTCACTACACCAAACGTTTTACTTGAACATGCAAATGCACGGAATAATAATAATAATAATAATAATAATAATAATAATAATAATAATAATAATAATAATAATAATGATGATAGTAATAAAAATAATAATAATTTGATAAACGAGAAGGTATAGAAAAGTAAGAGGATCCTCCTCGAAAACGAAAATGAATTGTAAACAACAATAGTGCATCAATAAGCCCGTTGCCTAATGATGAAAAAAAAATTTTGTACAGTAAGTATCTATTTTCAAAAATAATCTCTTACAACATAATCTCCTTTGTATTACACTCAATTCAGAGGTGAAAATTGGTCTCATAGCTCGAACATTACGCAGCGAAAACTTTGAATAAAATCCCACGTCAAGCTACGGACCTCTTGATCCTCGATCGTATATTTGCGTGTGTGAATACGTGTAAATGGGTTACGATAGTGCAGGCAGTCTGATTTCTCCTCATTACCCTGTCTGGATAACTCTACCCTAGCTTGGGACAGCACGTGCTGAGTGAAGTACTGAGATGCTAAGACTCAATGCCACAATCCAAACCACGGCAAAGTTGAGAGTATTTCGGAAAAAAAAAAAAAAAACAAAAAAAAGCAACAAAAAATACACTAAACATAATGACTTCACAGGAATAATGTACTATATCATTGATACTCGTAAAATCCGAAATAGCCAAGTGGTTTGAATACTTATGGTATCCACATGAAAGCTCTCTTAAACCCCTTTTTTTTTCAAGCTACGACTTGTTTTATCTCAAAGACAAAGTTTTTGATTCTTTGTTATCTTAAACTGCGAAAGATACCTACGTCAGCGTTTACATCATCTACTTTTGTTTATTTCATGTCGATCGACGAATTGATTGTCAACTCCAGTACTTTTCTTTTTCTACTCAATTATCTTTGATAAATGTTCTTTTGTAAACACAGGGGATTTCCTTTTGGAAAATTATGCTTGACACATTAATTTCCAGTGAGATGAAGACAGAGAAAACTAGTCAATTGAATGGAAAGGACCGGTTTACGTACGTACACACACACACACACACACACACACACACACACACACACATATATATATATATATATATATATGTGTGTGTGTGTATATTCGCACACATCACACACACTGACACATCGTTGGAGAAACGAATGAACTAAAGACGATAAGTACGAACTGATTGTATTCGCACGCTCGCTTGATGGCTATAGTTACGACTAAACCAGTTTAAACCCATGCAACTCCTCCCCCATACATATATTAATAAAGAGATGGAGAGACGAATAAACCAATGTTGATCAATATGATCAGATTGAGTTCGTTCGTTATTCAGCAAGATAGGAAACCAGATGGAGTCAGGTTGGTATGTATGTACGTACGTAAGTAAATAGATATGAGCAAATTCATATAACCTAACAGATAGATAGGTAGACATTTCTGTGACATTCGAAAGAGTCCACCCAACAATTACCCAGCGAAACAATTTCCCCATCTTGGCCTTTAATCACAGCAAAACAGCATCAGCACCATAATATTCCTCTCAACACCCCACCTTGGTACGAACGTCACCCTTAAAAATCTAATGAACATTCATGTCATGTGCTTGACGTGCAAACCTGCTATTTACTTCAAGTTTATGCTTATAAGACTGTCTTTAGTCACTTGCCGTCGAGTTTGAGAGCGCTGATTTTGTTATGAGTCAACTGTCAG
>OY735210.1:7974595-7982095 GCA_963457665.1 Thysanoteuthis rhombus
TTTCGAGATTTGTCACGCCATTTTATTTTCTATCATCTATGATTTCATGTAGAATCACTGGGTATCCACATTATGAACCGTGATATTCAGCAGTTGTCTGCCATTCTTGCAACAATACCAGCCCATTGTCATTTGAGTTTTCTGATGATTTCTATACCTTTGACTCCTGTCTTTTCTCTATTATTCTGTGCTGTCTCGTGATCTCTTCATGTGAGATTGAGCATGATTCTACCACGTGCAAGTAGCATGGTTCTCAGTTTGAGGGTTAGTCTTTTGGTTAGGTTCCATGTTTCAACTCTGTGGATGAATATCGGGTGGATTTATTTGCTTGTATTTATAGACCTTTCTTTTTAGGACTTATTGGATTCTTTTGTTCTTTTGTTCTGCCCAAACCTTGCCACCCTAGAGTAATTCTTCGCCTGATCTGATGGTTACAGCAAAGATGAAAATGAGATAAACTGAATGTACTCAAGAAATGGAGATGTTTAATCCGAGTTCAGGACACAGGGATCAACAAGAAAAAATATTAGTCTGAATATATCCATAGATCTTTATGTATTTTTCACCGATGTCCGATGTCAGTGCTTGGGCCCTGATAAAACTGATATTTTGATTTTTTTTTTCACTTTTTTAGGCAGACTCTCCCTACTTGGAGTATTTGCGTAACACAATCTTTTACCCCTCCCCCATTGGGCTTTGTGCATTAGGATTTGATATGAAGCACTATCAACCAAAAAAGAAATGAAAGCAAGTATGGGTGAAATCAAAATCATTATAAGTCTATTTTTCAACTACCATATTTGATTACATATAAGAACCCCTTCCCACAAAAAAAAAAAAAAAATAATAATTTGAGTGAGGGCTATGGAAGAACTATATCTAAAAAGATTTTTCTGTATTTTTTCCTTCTATACTATAGCTATACATTTCAATAGCATTTAATTGTTGCCTATCAATACACTAATACTTTTTTTCATATTCATTGCTGAAATGAGGAGGTGTTATAAACCTGTACGTCTTATATGCCATCGAATATGTACAAGGTTAAAATCCTTGTTTTTTTCTTTGAGAAGATTCCTTGGTTATAAGCATTACAGGTGGACATGCTGAGTTGTGTAACGGTTATCGGTATGGAAAATAGAACTGGCGATCCGAGTTCGAGTTTATATTTACTTCACTCTGATGTCCTCGGGATAGGCATGAATTCACTTCTTTCATGGGTTGTGGGTAAATAGCAAGGAAAAAGCCCTGTGGCCATGTAAGGCAGACCAACTGATAAAAGTTTACCCTGGCCGATATGAAATATAAATTTAACTATCTTTACAGCTGGTCCTAAGATTGGATAAAGAACGAACGCGAAGTTATGGGCTAGCAACTCCAGCCTGAAAACAAACCTGCTGAAAACGTAGTACAGGGATTGTGGTCCTATGCTCCATTAGAGTCCACAGAAATGATCAAACAAAACAAGCATTACTAGTGAATCTCAGTCTAAAGTGTTAAGCTAGACATATCTCCAAAAGCAAATTTTGTTGGTGTTATTTGCAATCGAATTCAAATATCTTTTCTCAGATGATTAATTCATATAAATCAGGGAAATGTTGTTTACGGTTTGAAACTAAGTAGAACAAGACAAGAAACTTGGCCCATTCGCAGGGTCACGTATTTTCGTGAACTACATAAGAGTCGCTGACTAAATGAATTTAAGATGAAATCCGAAATCTTAAAAGAAATCTTTTCATCGACAGAATTTGAAAAAAAACCTATCAATATGAGCATAATGATAAACACGCTTCTTCATAATAAACACGTTCTAACAACAACAATTCTACTTTTTAAATATTTACTAAGATCAGCTTAGTCTGGCACAAGTCTACAGATATGGGACACTAAATGAGACACGAACCATCTGCACAAGTGAATTAGTCTACACAATTGAGAGACTAAATGAGACGTGAACTCACTACAGGCACAAGTCCACTTAAATGGGACAGTAAATGAGACACGAACTCCAAGACATACTTGCTCACTATTGTGTTGAACGGCATCAAAGTCCAAGTAGTGATCTTCTATTATAATACTGATAACAGACCAACTCTTCCAATAACGCTTGCCTGATTACTGAAATCCCTTTTTTTCTGGATTTTTGATGTAAAATAACGTACAATAGTTTTCTGTAGCAAACTAATTTATAATATTTTCTATGGTAAAATCATCATAACAACAATAATCTTAATTGTCAATACAATTCTATAAAAGCACTGACAGTGATTGTGATATTTGCAATACATTTACATTATACATATGATAGCCCTGATCAGTCAACAACACCAGCTGACAAAATAGCTAACTCTTTTTACCTGATTTTGAATGCATAGAATACAGATTGATTGCCGAAACATTGCAGACTTCAGAATCTAATCAGTCTCACGTTCAATTACAACTCCTGCTTCTGGTGTCAGTGAACCAATAATAACAATTATACAACAGAATCAACAGCTTACGTCTTAAATTAACTGTCAGAATATATATACAACCTAAGGCGGAACACGACAAGTGCATCTTAAAACAAATTACGAACATGTACTAATATAAAACAGGGAAGAGTTTTATAAAAAGTATTAAAGAGAGCAATTACATGGGATATGCTTGTAACCTAATAAGGTTTGCTATGGGCATAACAGTTTTCTGTTGCTACAGTGGGGGCATGTCTGGTAGTTATGGGAGAGCAGTTTTCCTATTTGTTTGCACATATAGTCTTTTTTCCCCTTCAACGATCGTGACATGCAAGTGAAGAAGTATTTTATCCAGGAATCTGTCGACTACACTGAGAGCAGGGAGAAGTTGTGCAACAGTGCGAAATATAGATAAACAACAGGATCATGTTCGGAATCAAAGATGATCTTGGCTTCAGTTCTGAGTAATGAAGGCGTTAGAATCAACCACTGCACAGTCCTCCGTGTCCACTGAGGAGTTGGACTTCCCCTGTTTCAATTCGGGGTCGTCTTTCTCATATACTGGTTGCTAACCAAGCCTAAAGAGCTCAGTATGTCATGCTATTTACCCATAACTAGGGGAAAAACGAAGCAGAGTCAATCCTCTCCTTTGCAGTGATCACAAACCGCCGATTCGCTGATATCATCTTTTCCCGTACTGCTAACCATTAGGCCACCCATACCTCGATGCTGGGATACAGTAAATAAAGGTTTCATATTTCCAAATGTTTAAAGGGAGAAATTTCCCGCCTGAATTGTCTGGTCTGGTCAATTTAGGCAGCTCTCTAGAGAAAATACAATGTCGTCGCGAGCTTATATAAATGGCAGCTGTCCGCCTAGACTAATTAGTACTTATCGACTGTCGAACCGCTAATCGTCATACATTAGCCTCCATACTTCTCTCCTGGTCTATTCTCCTTTTCATTCTTATAAATTCATTTTCGTTTTGTCTGATTTACGTTTGCTCCTCTTATTCCTTCTTCTGAGAAACACATATACGTACATCAACTTAACACACACACACACACACACACACACACACACACACTTATATATTATTGCTAACGTTAACTTAAAACTATCACAAACATTCATACACTTATATACACTCACCCACGTGTACATACACGCGTATATACATATAAGGCTCCTCGTCGTGGAGGTAATGTTCAGCAAGCTAGTCTCACAGATCATTTCTACTGGGCAGTGAGTTCAATCCTTACTCGCTGCTATCTGCTTGTAGCCTTGTGCCATATGTAAATTAAGCATAGTATACACACACACACACACACACACATATATATATATATATATATATATATACATTGAGCTAAGCAGCAACTAGTAATGTAAAGGCCCATATAACTGCTTCCATCTCCAAGTTCTCATCTTGTTCACTCACTGACCATATCTGCACTGTTTTTCAACGCAGGCAATTATATTATCAAGAAATAGATATATCTAATTCAACAGAAATAATAGTAAATGTGCTATATTATTTAATAATTCTTCTTTAAATGACAACCCCGTTATTACACAGCAAATGTTATCATTTGATCTAGACAGCGTGAAAAGAATGAACGATTGGAATGAAAAAAAAAATGGGCTGCTGCAGGAACCGGACCTACGACCGATAGGTAGAATCTGACCAGTATTCGGGGACGGTGGAAACTGTGAGCAGGTTGAGGCCTTGAGCCAGACTAAGCATAACCCACAATGCAAAATAACTATACAGGTCCTACAATTGCAAAAAAACAAAAAACAAAACAACATACGTATGCTTACGCATGAACACACAGATTTACACGTGCACTTTGAAACATCACAAGTACGTGGGTAAAGGACAGAAAAGAACAGAAATGTCGAGAGGAGGGGGAGGAATAAACGAGCGAGACATCGGTCATCGACCATTGATATTAGCAGACAAAAGACACGCATAGCCCTATTATGAAGTTTATGTCACAGAAAGTAAACACATTGTTAACTTAGCCAATCACTTTGCCGGCCTCCCACCCTCTTTCCTCTCCCCTTCTGTCTGCTTAACCAAATACTGCACTCCATTGTCTATCTACTCCTCCTTGTCCTCCCTTCCCAAGACCCTTTCTCCTCTTGTTTTCCTTCCTTTCATTTATACTAGTGTCATCTGACACTCTTGAGCCTTTTGTCTTAATATCATTCTGCAACCTACACCTATTAGAAACCGTCAACCAAAACTGTCAGTCACACCTCAAATACAGGTTTCTTCAGTTTTCAAGTTGGTCTGGCTATCTTGCTATATATGTGTATCATGCAGACAGATTGCGCCGATGGCTCTTGAGATTTCACCATTTACTCCTTATGTCTAAAAAAAGTTGTTTCCTTTTAATCCAACTTCAATCAGGTTTTACTGGGGTTTCGATTTGTAATGTAAATTTATGCTAAATTTATCCTTTGATTTCTGTCCAGCAGCATTTACGCTTGTGTTTAGAAAATTTTGATTTTTTTAGTGATCATTTTCCAACAAAAATCGGGACATGTAACTTATTCATTGGTCATCCCATCAATCGATTTTTTAATTGATCACCGCCTGCACCTCCAGAAGACGTTGGTCACGAGATAGTTTCTATTGAGAGACTAACCAGACCTCTCTTCATTTTTTTTCTTTTATTTAACCATTCAATCATTTTCTTATCATTGTTTTTAATGACAGGCCGTCGGCAGTGGTGGCAGCAAACAGCCGCTTATGATAAGAAAACACAAGAGCAGGTTTCAGAAATTGGAGTGCTAGCGTACTTGCAAAGAGTTCTCGGCTGGATAAACATCTTACAGAGCCAATTCTCTAGCCCCCCCCCCAAAAAAAAACGGTTTTGACGTAGGCATCTCTATTATTTATGAGGGGTACCATTTCACATTAATTCTTACAAAGGGGCGTAGATTTCTTTCCGTTCTTTTTTCTTTTCTTTTTTTTTCTACAGTCGAATGGTGAAACTTTGTTTTTAGTCATTCACTGGGCATTACCTAGCACTCATGTCAAAACCCCGTTCATCCATGACCGAGGGAATAAAAGAAGACAAATCTAATATCTAGTTCCGGGGGGACCGGCTCCTTCCAGGCTGCCCAATCAGTCTAACACTACTCGACTGATTCCCCACGTAGCGATATCCAGTTTCTGCACTAATATTTCTGACTTTGGGGAAACAAATATGGTTATTAATCACCGTATTTTCAGTTTTTGAGCAAAAGTCTGTTTGAGAAAGTTGCAGCAATTGATCTGTATTTTGTGTTTTGGTTATCAAGGATAAAGGGATAGCTTATGGCCATATATATATATATATATATATATATATATATATATATATATATATATATATATATATATATATATATTCTGTTTCTCATGCACACGTATCATAAAGTTGTCCATCGAGTGCCTATTGACCTGCTGTCATCAGTGACCCCATAAATGACCTTGAAAACACATGTTACTTATACGTCGAGCTGTAAAGAGAACACCCATATATATATATATATATATATATATATATATATATATATATATATATATATATTCTTTACAATACGTCGATGAAAGTGATAATTGGATGGTGAAGAGAAAAAAGTTCTCTTCACCTTCTTTGCCACTTTCATTGACATTCTAACGATCATCTCACATCCATACAACGACAAATACACACATGCAAACACACGCTCTCTCTCTCTCTCTCTCTCTCTCTCTCACACACACATACGCACATATATATCTGTATGTATAATATGAATCCCCTTAAATCTTCGGCTGATGGTTAGATAGAATTCACCCATATTCACTCGACAGTACCTCAGAGCCGCCAGTAATGCCTATTGTCAATTACACAGCTGTTTCGAGAAGTGTGCATCGGTGCCAAGGTTCCTTTCCATGTAATACTGTGACGCTTTTTTAGAAAATGTCGGTTTTGCTAACTACAAAAATAAAAAGGTGAATTTATTATCCAATCATTATTTAACGTTTTCTGTTTGTGTGTGTGTGTGTGTGTGTGTGTGTGTATGTGTAAAGGTGCAGAATGGGTACAGAAAAAATAATCGATGAATAGAATCCAGAAGACATGTACCCACTACTACCAATAGGTTAGGTTAGGTATTACTCCTTGTAATCTAGTAGAACATGCTAACTGGAGAGATAATAGGTACCATCAACCCGAGAAATGACCTGAAGGACTCAGTATGGTACCTTCACGATCTATTAGGTCTCAGGATTATTTTGATCATATATATATATATATATATATATATATATATATATATATATATATATAAACTTCCCATTTTGTAATGCTGAAAGAGAAGATTTCATTTGTTGGTTTCCTATATAGTTCTATATATATATATATATATATATATATATATATATATATATATATATATATAGTCCCTAAGTATCCACTATCCACGGTCATGAACCACTAATCAGAGTTCCGTCAACGTGTTACTTTATAGCTATAATTATTTCATTTTAGGATCTTGGTGCATGTAAATAAATCATATTCGTAATTCATTCTTCATTATGTATTTCGTCCGCTGTTTTACCATTGCCCTGTTTCTGGAATATTAAGATTTATCGTCTCTCTCTCTCTCTCTCTCTCTCTCTCTCTCTCTCTCTATATATATATATATATATATATATATATATATATATATATACGTGTGTGTATCTGTGTGGCGTGTGATGCTGTCGGTCAATAGTTAGGATCTTGTTTACTGGTGACGTGGTGACATCAGTAGGAATATCAATTGACTGAAATCTTGCAAGATAATATAAGACATACTCGTTAATATCGGACGTGTCAAATTTCAACCCTAACTGAAAACTTGTTTACATCTCAATGAGAGATACATTTTTTTCTAGACAGCGGTTGACGGATAAACAAATTGAAAAATATAAGATAAAGAAAAATGGTAATGTTTACGTCCTATTTGAAATAAAAGAGATCTTTTATCTTCGTACTTTTGTACTTTTGTAGAGTACGCCTCT
>OY735210.1:7987095-8004595 GCA_963457665.1 Thysanoteuthis rhombus
ACGATGAAAGACTGATGATGATGAAGACGAGTATTAGGCAATAAAACAAAGAATATCGTGGAGACTATACTCTTCCTAAATTAATTTCATTCCATGAAGAAAAGAGATTCAGAGAATTCTAATAACGAACATCTGAGCTTTCTTTCCTATTATTGATCCTTCAAAATTCCTGGACTAACAGACGTAACTCGCTCTCTCTCTCACTCTCTCTCCCTCTCTCTCTCTCTCTCTCTCTCTCTCTATCTATCTATATATATATTCTGTTTCTCATGCACACGTATTATAAAGTTGTCCATCGAGTGCCTATTGACCTGCTGTCATCCATGACCCCATAAATGACCTTGAAAACACATGTTACTTATACGTCGAGCTGTAAAGAGGATATATATATATATATATATATATATATATATATATATATATATATATATATATATATTGAGACTGATTCAGGCGTAAAGTGTATGGAAGTTTGGTTTATTTATCCGTAATTGTTTTCATTAATGGTCTAGACATGTTTCGGGAGGTATTCTCATCTTCAGTAATGTGAGCTGTGTCTGTGTGTGTGTGCGGGCGTGTTTGTACTTTTAGAGGTAATAAGTTTGATGTGGAACAAGAGTCCACCATCAGGAGCTTTGCTTTGTGAGCAAAAAATGGTATCCCATCTGCTAGGGGTATCCGGTAGTATATGTATTTCTATTCAGGGTTGAGCACTCTTTAAGTGAGGTAACTCATCTACTTAAGCTTATGCAATGCTCTTCAATAGGAATTGAGCACTCTGGTGGATGGGGGATTTCTGTGTGATTTAAAATATATCGCTTGAATTCACTCTAACTGCCTGTCCAGTTTCGTTGTCCAGAGGTAGGATAGTGGCCTACGGGTCTGAAGTGAAGGTTTCAATTCTGCTTCTCGGTACTAGATGGGATAATGGAAAGTCTATAGCCACACTGAAGAGATATAATACATTGAAACAGCTGTTTGCGGATGACACAATAATATATATATATATATATATATATATATATATATGTGTGTGTAGGCATATTTAATAATGTCAGTTCTGAGTGTATAATGCTTCGCTAGAAATATTAAAATCCTAGTTTGTTTGGTTCAGAAGAAAAATAGTTTTTTACAAAAATTTGGCAGAGTTTTAATCATTTATGGACGATACTGTATTTATACATTCAAATCGACGCTATTTACGTTTATTACTCTATCCCTCCCTAAAGACATTCCCACAGCATATATGTATATGTTTTTGTGTAAGTACATGTGTGTGTACCCGCATACGATCCTGTCCTGTCTACTTATCAAGATATACTACATCAAAGAAACTTCGCCCCGACATTAGAACAGATCTACGAACTTCGTGTCAAGCTTACTACTCTTTGTTTGTGATTAAATCTATATGCAAGCACAATCCAAAGCTAATACACACACACACACACACACACACACACACACATATATATATATATATATATATATATATATATATATATATATATATATATATATATATATATATATATATATATATAACTTGAATAACTCATTCGTTGTTACATACACCCAACACCTACGAAAAAATGAATAAACAGAAAAGACTGGGCATAAAAGTAAAAACTTTACAGGTTGCCCTCAAACATAGATACAGAATTTGTTAACCTCAATGGATGGGGATGGGGGCACAGTTAGTCACTAACGGTGCAGGGGGGGGGGCAAGCTGGTTTAAAGGTTACGAACCACTGGTTTTTAACTTTGGATAGCTCTTGTTTTTTCCACATTTTGGACACTAACAATAAAGTGTCATTTGAATGTAGGTATCGAATGATTCTTTAGGGGGGCATTATTGCATCATTATTTTCGTAAGGATGTTTACATTTATATGGGAATCCACCACCTCACTCACACACACACGCACACACACTACGGTACACAATTACGCACATACAGCGATACAAACACTCACACACAAACACGCACACACATATATATACACACACGAACATATATATATATATATATATATATATATATATATATATATATATATATATATATATATATATATATATATATATATATAATAGAGATATGAAGAAAAACCTCGTAAATATAAATATAGAAAAGCACATACACTTATGTAAATTTATACATACAGGGTTATATATATATATATATATATATATACAGAGAGAGAGAGAGAGTTATGCATATATATAAACACAGAAGTATTTACAGGCATGATTTATTTTGAATTATGTATATGCATAAATATACTTATATACGTGTGTGTAAATGAGAAGGAAGAGATATACATAAATGAAAAAATATACATATGTATGTATATGAATACGGATGGATAAATCGATTGAGAGAGAAAGGGGAGAAAGGGAGAGAGGGAGAAAGGAGAGAGAGAGAGAGAAAGGGAAAGTGAGAAAGGGAGAGTGGGGGGAGCAAAGGATAAGGTATCTTCCGAAAAAAGCTTACACTCAATTGATGTCAGACATGTTTAAAGACTGAAAATTAATTAAACGCCAATAGAATATGAAGTGAAATTAAACTTAAAAAAAAGATTGATTGATTGGCATATCTATTATAATTGTGGAGAAATTCACTATAACTGATAATGAAGTCAGAATTCCGTGACTTATAACTTTTTAAGAACCTTACTTCTGAGAACTTTAAACATTTTGAATATAGTGCTATTTAAAGAAATGGATATCAAGTGTTTTCCTTTGTAAATATTATCTTAATATTTTATATTTATCTATTCAACAATCAACTATATGAAAATGTTTCAGGTGATAGAGACCTCATATCTATCTATCTATCTATCTATCTATCTATCTATCTAACTGTGTATATATATCGGTGTGTGTGTCTGTGAGTGAGGAATACTGAGCTCTGATTAAACATCTACTAGTACTACGATAATTTTTTACATTCGTTTTCTGTTGTTTTTTACGAATAGAGAAATATATATATATATATATATATATATATATATATATATATATATGTATATATATATATATATATATATATATATATATATATATATATATATATATACATATATATATATATATATATATATATACGCGTGTGTGTGTGTGTGTGTGTGTTCACTTACCTTGTCAATGTTCTCCGTTATTTTATAATTTTTTTCCTTCCACTCCGTTTGAGGCGTGGTAATAAAACGAAGAATTGGTCGCTGCCTGCGTGTCTGATTGAAATTAGCAAAAGGGACCCAAATTATTCCTCTCCGTCCCTTGTTCATCAGTGTTTCTCTTTCTCTCCTTCTTTCCTTCTCTACATGTTATACACTTTCACCCTCTTTTGGCGTCTGGTACTAGGTCCAACGCCTCTATCACCTCATTGTGTCTCCACGCTTCGACCAACATGAAGTAGCACAGTAAATTGGAGGGAAAATGACATACATACGCATATAAATGCGTGCACACACACACACACAGACACATTCATATATATATATATATATATATATATATATATATATATATATATGATTGTTACATACGTAAAACTCCTGGTTCATCTATGTAAACTTGTTGTCCAATCGGAAGGTTGTGCTCAGGTCACATGATAACTGGTCTCACACCTACCAAGAAGAAAAAAAAGAAAGAAAACATATAAGTAAAACAATAGAAAAATTAAAAAAAACTAAAAACATCGTGAACAATGGCAATCAACTTGTTAGCGGACATTGTACTTTATACACTGGTAACTTTAGTAAATAACAATTCAAGCATCAATATCACGTGCAAGCGACTTGGGTTCCACCATATAAACAAATTGCCCGAGCACAAACTGTCCTTGAAAATAGATAGAGTAAAATACTATGGTATTTTCAGATCCAGATCCACCAATCCTTCCAAGCAATGCGACCAGGTCTGCTGTATGTGAACAAAAGAACGAGATACTGCGCAATCGCGGATTCGATGGAGTAAAGACTGAAGAAATCGAAAAATGGAATAGAACCAGGACATTGCCCAAGAATTAAAAGGTTGTGCACGTAAGAATGGTGTCCATAATAAATTACGCATTTTCTGGCCGTATCAGGAGGAATTGGAGTTTCTGAAAACAAATGTCTCAGTGTTGAGAATCCCTTAGAATATTCCTGAAAATTCTAGCAAAAAGATTGGAAGAATTGGGAACCTTAGGAAAAAATGAAAAACAAACGACAGCATTACTAAAATCAGTTAAGACACTGAGGAGACTTGCTGTCACACAATCTCCATTGAGATCGACTGGCATGAAAACTGCACGCCTAAAATAGAGAATAATGATAATTCTGAAAAGTAGAATCGTCACTGAAGCTTTTTGCTTGAAATTAACAAAAACAAAAAAACAAAACAAAAAACAAACCAAAAACAAAGAAACACCGCTAAAGGCGACTATGCAGGGAGTGGGTAGGGAACGTGGGTAATATCTCTTGAAGTAGCAACTATTTTTCAAGAATGCAGCTACGGATGATGAGTGTTAAAAGTTATGTTACGATTACCATTGTTACGAATAACAATAATTATGGTGAGAATGGAAATTGCGAGGTCAACAGAGAGGCGTGTTTATTTGTTGGTTCAAGGGTCAATCGCCAGCTACAATGTTAAAATATAGGTTAAGAACTTAATGAGAGCGTTTATACGAGAACGCATGCATTCGTACACGCATCTACACATTCACACACACACACACACAACCACACACACACACACAACCACACACACACACACAATCACACACGTCGTCTCACAAAGAGATAATGGTTAGCGAGCTAGTATACTTGACCAGTAATACCATGAAGTGGGTTTGATTCTCAGTGGGTGGCCAACAGTAACGGCCTCTGGTCAAACTGAGCCAAACCCCATCAAAGAGCAAACACACACACTTTCTCTGTCTCTGTCTCTCTCTTTCACACATGCCTAAAAGACTCTGTACAGAAGGATTTCCAGATAATTTCCAGAAATCTTTTTTAGATAACTTTATCTACGACTTCTTAAAATCCAAGAATCTAGTCCATGGTTTCAGAGGAAAATATCAGATTCCATACGTGATTAAATGATGTCTATATGTCTATGAGTGGAGGTAACTGGAATAATTAAATACAAACGCTCACAAACGCATACACACTCGCAAAGCAACTCATATGCGTACACGCACGTACACATACATACTCACAAACACACACAAGCACACACACACATACATATATATATATATATATATATATATATATATATGTGTGTGTGTGTGTGTGTGTGTGTGCAAAATGATCAAAATGCTTGTAAGCAAACCGTTTGGGATTAAAAGATAAAAGTCTCTGTGCTTTTTTACGAGATGCAAAGGGAAGCAACTGGAAACAACGAAACTTGAGACACAAGTATCATTCATGATCAGTTGCAATTGTTCTAATCAAAGAACAACACAACTTCTTTAATTAATCACAATAAATCTTTATATGATCGGTTTTTAAAATTATGTTCTTTTTATTCCTAGTTTCTCCTCGTTGATTACCATTGCTTTTTTATTTTTCAACACTATCGATAACGTAGCAATGTTATCATCTTTTATTTTTCTTTATCAAAATTGCTTTTTGTACACGTGAGCAGAGGTACGAGCAACCAAGAAAGTTGTATTGTTACCTTCCATCTTTATTGCATTTGACGAATTGAATTGCTGTTGTAGCTTCTGGTTGCATAAATAATGCTTAGACTTTGAAAAGCAACTTCTAGGGGTACAGGTGCAGCCGAGAAATGGGTCCGTGTACAAAAACACGTTCTAAAGCGCAGATATAGTTTTGTCTTACAACCCCATTGTAAATACAAGGCAAACACGATTCATTAGAAAATATAACTGGTCAATTCTTTGTATCGACTGAGATAGACTCTTAATTACAAGAACAATATATAATATTTGGCTGGACACCATTTCTAAAACATTGCCATCGACACTACGTCCAATACAGGTTTTAAAATAAAATATTAAGAACAATATTTGGAACACAGCGATTAACATACCCTTTATATCAACATTTCAACCCTACTTCGAGAAGTGGTTTAATGTAATACATTCAACAGGGTGGCTTAACCACAGACGCTCATGCTGGTACACGTGGTCAAATGAGATCAGAGCACGTAGTCAAGTCACATGATTTATGTGTTGTATGATTACATGGTCCGAACTATCAAAAGCCAGCCTGTTAACCATTGCAGATAGCAAACTGAGCGGAAGCAAGAGGAGACAGAGAAGAGGAGATTTTGCTCAGGTCCTGTCGCTCTTCCATGTAGTCGGAGATGGTCAAACGAAATGGGTTCCGGGTCTCACCGACAAAAAAACTTTAGAATGCTACACATCACAGCCTTTAGAACACTGATGTCAGTATTACATCCGGAACTCTACAGTCAGAAGCATTCCCAGAAAGATACAGTCAGCACAAGATCTATAACAATATCTTTACTATTTTCCAGAATGCTACCACTCCACATTTTAAGCACAATCGCCAACGCCTCTAAAACAGTCCAGTCGCCCAACACCTCTCGAATGCTGTCATCCTCACCACCGGACCACCATCTTAATCATCACTCTTCCCATGCATCGAGTTTCCAGCGATCTTAATTAGACAGGCTGGACTTGCGTCGCCATCTTTAGCTTCGTTTTATTATTGTTCCTCTTCGTTTATTAGAAACCCTCAACCAGATCTGTCACCAAAACTGTCGACATAGTTTTCTCCAGTTTTCAAGTTAGTCTGGCTCGCTGGCTGTGTGTGTCTATCTGTCTGTATCATGCAGGCAGGCTGCACCAATAAAACTGAAGAGATGGAAATTTATACATTTACTTTTTATTATGCTTAAAAAAACTTTCCTTTTTCAACCCTTCCCCACTCTAAATAGGTTTTCAGTGGAGGGTTCAATTTGCAATGTAGGTTTATGCTAAAGTTTTTTCTCGGGTTAGTGTCCGGCAGCATCCACGTTTGATTTTTCAAAATTTGAACTTTCCTCTTCGTGATCACAGTCCAACGAAAGGCAAGAGATTGTAACTTAGTTGTTGTTCACCCCTTCATGATTTTTTTATTGGTCATCCCCAACAGGGTATGCTGCCAAAACGGGTTGCATCTCGGTTTCAATAGAGTGAATAACCAGACCTGTTCCTCTTCATTTATCTATTTATATTCGCTTCCTCGACCCCTTGTTACATTTGGGGTGGAGGTGGGGATTTGAAACCCGGAAAACGATTCTACAAACGAACGAACAGAATAAAGACAACACGAAAAGAAGAAAAAGATATAATCCGAGAAGGGAATATGGACGGAAAAAAGGTAGAGGAAGAAAGATAGATAGATAGTAGAGAAAAAAAAAACGAAAAGGAAGGAGAAGAGAGATTAATTCGACGAAGGATGGACGAGAGAGAGAGAGAGGGGGGAGGCTCAAAAGCAAAGGAAGGTTGATTGATGAAGCTGATAGTATGTTATTAGATGTAATTGTTCTTCCACAAATAATCCCCTGTATAATTAGACACTTGGCTTGATCCTGATGCTCCACACTTGGCTGAGAAGTGACCGAGGACGGAGAGGCGTCTTTCTGGACGATACATCTATTTATCATATCTAGCACAGTCCGATCACATCTATCTATATCAGTTTGATTGTATCTAACGAGGTTTCTTCATCTCTCTCTCTCTCTCTCTCTCTCTCTCTCTCTCTCTCTCTCTCTCTCTCTCTCTCTCTCTTCTTCTACATCAGCCCCTGTGGAATATTTTCCGATCACTCTCTCTCTGTTTGTCTCTCAACACACACGCACGCACGCACGCACGCGCACACACACACACACACATATATATATATATATATATATATATATATATATATAGAGAGAGAGAGAGAGAGAGAGGGAGAGAGAGAGAGAAAAGTGATAGAGAAATTTTCTAAGCTTAACACGGAGAATTCTCTCTTTTCTTCCTTTACTGATAGATTTGGTATCAGCATTTCTTTTACTGATGGGGAGAGGGACAGACACCGAAACATACACAGAAATAGAGACAGAAATACGTGCGTTTGTAGAGACAGACTGACAGACATAAATGGATATGGACATGCGTGTATCTGGAAGAGAGAGATGGGAGAGAGAAATAGAAACACAGAGACAGATACGTATGTGTGAAAGAGAACAAGAGACAGAGAGGGATACGTGTGTGCGAGAGTACAGAGAGAGAGAGAGAGAGAGAGAGAGAGAGAGAGAGAGAGAGAGAGGGAGAGAGAGTTTACCCTGATTTGCTTCATACTAAGTTTTTGACATCGCTTATGGTGATGATGATGATCTTGACAAATCTAACTTTCGTTTTCTTTAAAACTGCTTTTTTCTTTTCATTCCATCTCCAAAGATTTTACATCACTTCCCGTAAGACTTGATATTTGTAACCAGTTTTTGCTATATATACATGACACATGACTTTCGAATTCAACCTTAAACTTGATTTTTTCACTCGGTTAGAATTGGTAGATATCACACTATGCAACGTGATTTTTGTTCCTGGGTACGGAGTGTTATTTCCTGATTGCTTATTTGAACAAAAATATAGACAACAGCGATGACTCCCTTCCAACTTCGAATCTATGGCCAGTATAGTGATTTTCATACGTAACTGTTTTCCTTACTTAATGTGATTAAAAATGCTCAAATTCGCCCATTGTTCAAATGAAAATAAGCAAATTTCATTGCCCTGCTCGCAGAAACAAAATTTAGAGGGAATAAGTAACATTTTCAATAACTTTTAAACATAACCAATCATAATATAACAATATTTTACCCAGAAACAAAGAAAAAATGAATGACATTGCTTGGTCTTATAGAGCCTTTGGATCTCCCTGTTATGTACAACGAGAAGGGGCTTCATAGCACTCAAAACCAAATTAGGAGAAAATGGACACAGGAAGATTATGATTTGTTAACTTACCGTACAAATAGGGAGAACCTGCTTGTCTACCTGCCTAAAAAATCAGCCTTTGAGATTCTGGTTTCTGCCTGGAATCGAACTCCGACCTCTGAAACTGGTGGGAAATAGGTAACTATCTCACACACGATTGCTAATGAGAAGGTATAGCCAGGCTAATGGACCTCTAATGCCAAAAGCGGACAATTATTGAAGGTAATTATTTGCCTCCCTACGAGGGCAAATATGACACATTAGCATGTGAATATGTTTGATAATTGCCAAGTCCCGTCAGCTTTTGCCATCGGCATCACAGTATACCCCTGACCGCACACAGTGCAATGGGAAGTGCGACCTGGGAGGCAGATCCACAGGAACTAGACGTATACTTATTAATATATTGGTTTCCGGCAACGAATGGCGAGAAACCCCTGGCAGGACCAGAAGTGACGGATTAATATTGGCGCCTCATCTGTGAGTTGGGTTTGACAAAAGCATCATTATCTTTCGTGCACGATTCCTAATTAATTTTAAGCGAATTTCCCCCATACTATTCCTGACATACACCAGACACAAAGATGTTCCCTGACTGTAATGATGTAAACTGGAACTATTACAGATTATACAAGTACTGACTCTCATGATGGTAGGAAGATCATGCAGCACCAATATCCCATATTTGACGGACCTGCAATAATCCTAGCAAATACATACGTCCTCGACAGATAGATGGCTATCTACCTAGATGCATCTATAGATATGTAGATGAAGATATACATACATGTAGTTGATTGGCGCTTGTCAAGGTTCACTATGGGAGTAACAGCTCATTGCTGCTACAGCCTGGGCAACTAAATGTGTTATGGGAGGGTGGTATGAACAAATTCTCACATACCCACTCTTTTCTCCATCAAACGTAGTGGCAGGTCAGTAACGGGACATTTCGTCAATATATCTAGCGATGGGATAGTGAGTGTAGCTAAATGGTTAATGCATATGAAAAGTATCCAAAAGTTTTGATTGGGTGCTTAATATTGGTTAAAGGAATTGCCGGAAGCAGACATTTGGTATGAACATGTAGATATATGGGATAATAATATCAATAGTAATAATAATGATGGCAAAATTTAACCCAGAGAAATATTTGCTTAATCCATTTTAAGTCGAAAACTCCCATCGGCGCAAACATCTGGAAGAACACGTCGAATCGGTTTGTCGGATGCCGACACAAACCTTCGACATCTGCGATACTTTTCATTTTCTTATATCTAAAAAAAAAAAAACGAACAAAAACAATTCAACCTTCTATTCTGACTGTTGAATCGGAAATTCTCCTGGCAATAAACGGTTAAAACACTAGCCACAGGCCAGACACCTGTACACACTAACACAAGAGGCCTCTGTTTTTCACCTGTAGAATTAGGACGATAACAGAACATTGGTTGTATTTTTGTCCGTTCTCTAGATCTTTCGGAATTCCTTGAGTTGTTTTGACGCCAAGCTTTCAACTCAGAAGGGTAACAGAACGTTCAGTAACTTATGGATAACTCGTACCTACGAACGGTCTGCCATAAAACCTTATTATATTATTGAGTTAAGTACATGAAATGCTTGAATTTTCCTTCTATTTGGACTTTTAAGCATGCCCCCCAAACATAAATCCGATGCAAATGCCGGCGATGCATTAAAGAAAAAGAAAACAATCACGACTGGATATGGAGTGCGTGTAAAAAAGCGATTGGTCATTTATAAAACGTAAGGCTACAGTTGGTCAACGATTGGAACAATTTTAATAAGGTCAAGTGACAATGATACAGCATATGGAAAACCCTGCCAGCTAAAATTATTTCTGGACGATGCAGTGGCTTAATTATTGAAATTGAAGACTTTTTGATAATTTGGTCAGACGATATTATGCCTAATAACCTTACTTTTCCTTCGAGGAAAGGGTCAAAACCTTTTTAATGATTTAAAACTCTCCGTACTGCAAATGAAGATGATTGTGATGAAGACTTCGTTGCAATTAGGATACTGTTAACTACGATGATGATTTTAATCATCATCATCATCATCACCATTAGTCTTTTATCGTTCATCGTTGGACATAGACTTTCCATGGATTCACCAGACTTCAACTGTCGTTTAAAATGAACCATGTTCCTGTTTCGATTAACCTACAAATTCAACTTCAAGCAGACTTTGCAATGGACTCCGTTCTAAACCAGGGGATCGTCTATACTTTGCCTGATCATTGACGGCCTTCTTTTCGGGTGCACTGTGGCAGAACGAGTAAGGAAAAACGTAACTAACGGACTGAGTTCGATTTCTGACTTTCTTCACATTAATTACCTTCAGAAAGACATGGATCCATGCCCCCTTGCATTGCCCTCTTTCATTTAAGATTTATCGAAGATATTCCTACACAAGTAAGCTTCGACGAATGATGGGAAAGATCAGAGGTTCATCCTTGCTATGTGTACCATGTGATGGTACTCGGTATCATTCCATTTGAAAAGATGAGTCCTAAAAAGCATCCCCCCTATTACCTCAAAAATGCGATAAAGAATGTTCTCTGGAATAATGAAGCCTTTAGGGATACCTTGTCACTCAAGTTTGATCCTTTCTCGTGTGACCCAGTGCCATACTTGGCAAAGTTAAAAATTCTAGCTTACTCTGACGAGATCCACAATAGTGGGCGTTATGTTATTATTACAAGATTTAGTGCTGGGTCTGTCTCAATAATGGAGACTTTGGTCTAGTCGTGGAATCCAAACAATGTGGAGCAAATTATTTCTGACGGGAAGACAGATAAAGGAACCCTCAATATTTGGATGGCAGAGGAGGAGGACGATTGATGAGGAAGGAGAGGATTCTCACAGATAGTGACAGAATTACATCAACCGGAAAAAAAAACTTGCTTCTAAAGAGAGTGATGCTGAAGTGCGTGCACATATAAAGCGTCAAACCTTCCACTCCTCATGCTCCAGCGTAAATAATTCTGTCATTCTTAACGGGCACTATGCTAGCTATTGTATGATAGAGTAGCTGAAACCCGCCCCATCGGTTTATTGAACGGAATGTAAGGATTCAGTTTGGCATGATATTTATATCATAAATAGAACCTTTCCTTTAAAACCTTTAATTTTCTTCTCAAAGATGTTTACTTTAAAACAAATCCCCTGTGTCCACTGTGTATGCCGAATTAGATCGAGCTGCATTAATGTTCAAGGAAGGGGGCAGTGACAAGCATAATCAATTGTTTCATACAATGCATATATATGTATATTGAATGGAAAGTGCTCAGTTTAGCATTATTTTTTAATTAATTTTTAAAACTGTTCGAACTAAAACATTTTCCCAAGTACACTGAGTATGCATACAAACATTAGCTGAGTTGCTCCAATACCAAAGGGAGAGTGACACACCAGCAAACCTAGGACAGGTGTTCTATATAATTGATATTTACAAAGCCTAGATTTGTCTGGCACAGGGCCCAGTATTGATGGATCTAGTTCAAACCAACGAATATGGCTGAGATTAGCTTTTTTTGGTTATGAGCCACATTTACTTTCTTCTAACCAAAATGTGATGGAAAAGAGATCACGTGGTAGGAATGGCTTACATGATGGTATTGGTAGTTCATTTCTCGTCGAATATTTTGGAACCGAAATCAAAAGTTCGACTGAGTCCTTATGATGATGGTCTTAACAGATTTCAGATAATATTCGTCTTGGTATCCGGTACCCATCAAACGAATTGCATCTCTATGTTGAACTTAAGGAAGAACAGAGCATTCTCTGGTGTCTCCACTTGATTGTGGAGGAACCTTGCGTTATAAGAATAGCATCCGACTAAATTATCCCGTGTATAGTTTTGGAGCAAAAAAACAAAAAACAAAAAAAAAACAACCCCCCCCCCAAAAAAAAATGAATGCATAGTTCCACAGGGCCGTCTCCTCAGGTTCCTCTTCCCCATTGTCAATCCTGATGCCTGATGCCTGAGGCATCCCCAGCAAAACGACGAGGGAACTAAACAATGTTCTGCTTTACCCACATGTACATGTGAAGGTGCCTTTATCTGGTCCCCGTGTCGAAGTGAATGTGTGATCACTGTCACTCGATACGAGTATGGCAGATCTTTGGAGAGCATCATGTGCGTAAGAGAGAACCGGGTGCCCAGTCCGGTCCTTGCTTGGCAAGTAGCCCTGTTAATCGGTGGCAGAACATAATAGGCTGAGACGGCCCCAGACCATTTTTTTTTTTTTTTGCTACATACATCAATTGGTATTCCTAGATGGTCATCCATGCTCGATGTCGGTTAACCGGTGATCATACGAGAACCAGTCAATCTTACGCGATTTGACCGTACATGGCAAAATGAATAAAATCGTTCTATATCCTTCTAATATGGATATAAACAGTTGTTTGTGGTAGTGTGGTGGTTAACGGGCTGGTTTCGTCAGTCTTTTAAAAGTGGGTTGAATCCTTGCCAAGTGCTCAGGAAACGTACCAAGGTTGTCCTATTACAACAAATACTTACTGCTAGCAATTGAACAAAATATGGCTTCTCCACTACAATCACGAACCTACGACTGACGCGCTCCCGATCTTACATCCCACCTCTCGAAAACATCCGGCAAAAATCCGGTTGACCAAACAGTCCTGCTTGACCACTGTCAACCGACTACAAACCACCGTCCCTGCCTTTGTCACCCGCACCTCCACTTCTCGTTATGTCACCCTGTTTCCTAGTCTGGTTGAGTCAGCAAATGTCCAGTAACATTTCAAGCTTGGAACAGTTTGTTAGATTTCAACCTGCTATGTTTTCTTACCACGCTCCTATGATGCGAAACCAATTCTATTTAAAAAAAATCAGTTTGATTCACGCAATCATTCATTGCCTTTCTCATTTTTTCCCTTACTTCTATCCCCACGTTATTTCTTTTCCCTATTCCCTCTTTTTTATCTCTTTCTTCCTTTCTTTCTTCCTTTCTCTTTCTTTCTTTCTTTCTATCTATCTCTCAGGTCCTCATTTTAATGTCTCTCATTCGAATTTCTTTGCATTCTCCACACATTTGGCCACTGACAAACCCTGAAATTATCATCTCACACCTACAACATTTCACTTCTCCCATTTCTCTCCCCCTGAATTCTTTCGACTGGCTCTTTCCATTCTCTCTGCCTCTGCCCCTCTCTTTCTCTATTTGCCTCTCCCTCTCTCCATTCCTTTCTTTCTCTGTTTCATTGTCCTTCTTTGTCATTCTTCCCAGCCATTTCCATTCCTATTTCTGACCCTGCAACACTCCTCCACATTCCGCTCAACCCCAGCTACTGTCCTTCACCCCTCTGTCGGACGGGAATGTGGGCCAACCACTTTCTAGCAGAGAATTGAGAGTGTGTTGGGTAGGGGGTTTAGTGAACTGTCGACAGAAATAAACTTCGCAAATAACCAACATGCCAATCCACTTTAAGTGTGCAGTCCAGATCAAAATACTGGATATTTAAATCATTAGGGCATACCATATATTATTCGGACACAAACAAGTTTGCTTGCATTATTCTTGGATTTGATGGTTCGTATTTTCCACAGAGATCATCTTTGAGCCAAGGTAAAAATAAATAAAAAAATCCGTTATTCAAAACTATACTTTATAGTAATAAAACATTGGAGAAAAGATCTTCTTCCGTGATGAAGTCGACCAGTGCTTTTGCTGAATGACAACGCCCATCTGCTCATAGCAAACGCAGCGCAGAAAAACGATTATACACCTGGAAGCAGAAAGTCTTAAACGTGCGGCATATTTCCAAGACCTGTCATCTTCAGGTTATTGCTGGTTTCGCGCCGGGTAACACTCCTTGTCTGCTCAGTTGTTCCCCGAAATTCTTCGAAGGATTCATCAAATTATAACCTAAATTGTAACTTTAGAATGGAATGTAAGATTTTACTTGAAGGTGACAAAAGGCAATAGAGAGGCAGGGGAAATATCTTGATGCTATAAATTTGTAAGAATAAAAACATTTCTTCGAAAATTGCTGGAATATTGTTATAAAATTGCAGGAAACTTTTGTATCTAACTTGATATGATGAAATGCATTGTAATCAAACTAGCTCCGCTTTGAACCATATAATGGCAGAATTCGCATGTTGTGGTGAAGTTTAACGTAGTCTATCCAATTTTTGTAAGCCTTTCAATATGACTTCGATCTGGCATACCTTAGTAAGAACAGTCTACATTAAAAACAGGAAATGAATGAAGAAAGAAGTTCCATGGGTCTAGCATTTCGATACCATGACAAAAAAATTATTTGGTATTGTTGTGTTTATTGTGTCTTGGGTCAGTGGTATATTGCTTAAGCCTTGAAGCAATACCAGATCGAGGGCCGATTTTCAAAGCAGGCGTTAAGGAAATTGACCTTTACAACTTGCTCTATTTCTCCATTCTCCAATCTAGAAGTATATTAAAGAGCAAGTTTTTTATAGCATGGTTTCATTTGGAAAAAACTTAGAATAAATATTGCAGCCGAATTATTAAGCAATAACTCTTGACCAACGATCGTTTTTATACTGTAAGATTTGAATGTTAATTTATACTGATCAGATTGAATTGTTGCACGTTACAACAAATATTCTTTTCTAGTGGGGAGGAAGAGAGGATAAATGGGATTCGGTAGGATATACTAGAAAGAAAAATATAGTAGAAAGAGGTTGAATGACTTGAATCTGATCTTTTTTTCCTGATTCAGAAGGAAATGTATGAGCCAGACTCACCAACTAAGTTTAATTCACCAGCAGTTCTATGCATTCAGCCATACTCTCTACAGCATGAAAGTGGGATGTATTTATTCTTAGACTAGGAACGCCCTCTGCACGTATCGTGTATGTGCTCATATAAGACTGCAATGGTCTATATTATTTCCTCTCGAAATATGAGTGACAACCGGAGAGAAAAAGGGTATGTGAGACGGGAACCAATGAGAACGGAGTTATCAATGATGAGAGAAAATAAACAAAGTAGAAGTTCTAAGATAGAGACGTATAGATGTGCGTAGATACCTGTAGATATATTTCTTTACAACCTACATTCTATAAAATGCAACGAAGTTATGTGTGCGTAAACATCCAACCAACAAAACTTACCCACACTCATACATACACGCACACTCTTTTTGAACACAAAGAGTTATAACCTTAATTTTAGATAAAGGTCAGTAGGCATATATATATATATATATATACGTATACATATATATATATTTATATATATATATATATATATATATATATATATATATATATATATATATACACACACACACACATATATATATATATATATATATATACATGTATATATATATATATATATATATGTGTGTGTGTGTGTGTGTGTGTGTGTGTGTGTACGTGGGCTGGTCTATTCTCTCTTTCTCTCCCTATCTATTTTCCCTTCCCTATCCAAATTAGAATATATATATATATATATATATATATATATATATATATAGAGAGAGAGAGAGAGAGAGACAGAGACAGAGACAGAGACAGAGAAACAGAGAGACAGAGAAAGAGACAGAGAGAAAGAGAGAGACTTTTACCTCATCCTAGCACGGAGGGATGTGGTGTTTAGGAAGATGTATTGCAGCATTTGTCCACGTTGAAAGAACCTGTTTCCCTTGAAAATCGACTAATTAAAGTCAAGATGTGTTCTCTTGGCTTTTAGCAGAGTTCGAATATTGACCACTGCCAGCAGTTTGGTACACATAATTACTTTTATCACACATTATCGCAAAAAGCTGCATCCCAGAAGATACACTCTTCAGTAAAAAACAAAACGTAAACAGTTTGAAAATTCTATAATGCATCATAATAATCTTTTTTGTTTTTAATAAGAAGAAAGATTGTAGAAAATTATCAACTAGAATAAATTAATGTAGACAATATAATCCCTGTATAAGACTTATCATGGCTGAAAAATTGTTTAATGTTAACTCTTGCTAACTGATTAGATAAAAACGGAATTTTAGACGATATCTTTCTCCCGATTCAGTGTTCTGTGAAAAAAAGATTAAGTATTGTTAATCATTATAAACAATCTTCAACATTTTCATGCTACTATTAACCTTCAACTTGGCATTTTTGCAACTATTTATTGCAACTTTTCTCAGAAAGGATGGAATATACATGATCAAAATGAAGGTGAATTGTAGCATAAAAAATACTTATAATCACTGCACTGATGTTTAATGAAGTATATGGTTTTCGTTATTTATCTATGTATTCTTTGAGCGTCTACCCTGCAACCTTTTAACACACTTTTAAAAGCGAATGATAATAATTAAATATCTTTTATGAAAGTTCAATTCTGTTTTTGACTGCAAGAAAATAGCATAGACTTAGTCGTAAAAATACAAATACCTTTGCATAGTCACAGAGGATCTCTGATCAGATTAGAGCCGTGTTTACGTTTTTGATTAGAAAATATTGATTTCACCATACTTGACGGATTTGTCATAAGGAATAATGAAATTCAGATCTAGAATTTAAGATT
>OY735210.1:8009595-8034595 GCA_963457665.1 Thysanoteuthis rhombus
ATTTACGGATTAAATCATTGAAATATTTGTTCATTGGTTTTGCTGTATTGATTATATGAACTTTTATGCCTATAATATACAGCTATAAATGCACTGTGTTAGCATGGCAGCTAACATAACAGACAATGGAATAGATGAATCGTTCAAATTCTGACAAATGTTGCTTATGTTCACTTCGTGCCAAGCCTTTGAGAAGGGCATGAATCTGCCTCTTCCAATGAGACAGGTCAGAGGTTACTCCCTACTGCTAGTATCCTGCGACGCTGTACTATATTTGTATGTTACATGGAGAGGAAATGGGCAGCACCAAGTAATACCAATTACCCTGAGGAATACCATGCAGGCCACAATATGGTTATATCGACGATCTAAAAGGTCATGAATTTAATATATAACCATGTGCTCCATGAATATTGTACGTGGATAATTGATTTCTTAAGTAGATTGATTTTTTTCGTATGGCCATACCTTAAAAAGTTCATGTCGCGAGACTCGAAACAACTGTTGAATTAGGGACAGCAATCATTTCAAGTTTACACGAGGCGTAATTGGTGTTCTTTACTTCTCAGTCTCTTAACTAACCATTGGAGAGTGGTTGTGGAAAAGAGACATTCTGACCATACAAAAATAAAGCATCATTTGAAGATAGATATTTAATTTTTTTTGTTGACAACAATGGCTAACGAAAAGCAAGCATTAAATATTTATTTTGAAAAAAAAAAAAAAAAAAGTATGTGTATATTTTGTGGACCCCTCATTTCTCTCTTTCTACGCACACACACACACACACACACACATATATATATATATATATATATATGTGTATTCAAACATATATATATATACATATATATATATATACATATATACATATATATTCAAACATATATATATATATATATACATATATATATATACATATATACATATATATATATATATATATATATATATATATATATATATATGTATATGCATGTGTGTGTATACTACTTCTTTGTATTACCAGCGATATCACAGAGAATGCTTATTTAACGAGTGCTTCAAAACTTTAATTATTAGATGACAGAGAAAATATTTAAAGGGAGCAATATTTGCTGTGTTTTCTGCAAGTAAACATACCACAAATATAAATTTCAGATACGTGTCGAAGGAATAAAAGGGATATATTTAGCCTTATCACAAAAGAATTTGCAATAACACACACACACACACACACACACACACATCTACATATACAACTTCTTTGTATTACCAGTGATATCACCGGTAGGATATATTCAAGGGTGTGAAAACTTTCATTCACTGTAATCATTAAATATAAGCATTAAATATGAGCATTCATTGGAAGTGAGTAGGTGCCTAAATTTCCATAGTACATTGTAAAGATGTAGCAATGATGATACTAAAATTAGTATAAAATGTGAGAGCCTTTCACAGTGTTATGAATGAATGAAAATCACCGTGAGAACACATACATTTAACCACTTAATATTTTATTCGTTCAAAATGAGAGAGAAAAGGGCCATTTGCATTCAGAGTTTAATGCAAGTATTACTGACAAAATATTACCATTATATATATATATACAATATGAATGCATTCTTAATGATTGTACTATAGAAATTCATTGCAAAGATTTGACTAGAGGAATGCATTGAAAATCTAGAAATAGGAGTGTCAGTGGTAGGGAATCGATGCAAGTGTTACTGTTGGAATAGGGATAGTACGGGTATAATGTAAATGCATTGCTAATGATTTCACAATGGAAATGCATTACAAATAATTTGACTAAAGAAATGCATTACAAATTATTTTACCCGAGACAGTCATTGAAAATAATGAAGAAGGTTATTGTTAGTGTCCAAGATTTAAGGCCAGCGTTACTGACTGAACAGAACTATATTATGCACAATGAGGAGGCATCACAAATGATTTCACAAGAGAAATTCATTGCAAATAATCAATACAATAAAAATGCATTGGGAATCGGGAAAATAGGATCGTCAAATGTCAGTGATAAATGTCAGCCTTACTGGCTGAATAGAATTATAACAAGTATTTAATGATAAGGCTTTGTAATAGAATAATGGATTTCTCTTCATTTCTTTCTATTGGCTGTTTAAGTTGGTAAGGCATTCATATTTATAACATATGGGGTTTTTCATTACAGGGTATCTTTAATAACCATGAAATCAAAGAATTCTTTGGCCTTCACGCTTCAGGTTCATTGGGAGGTAGAGACGAAAAGATGAATCCCTAATGTTTCCCCTTGTTTTCATTTAACCTAATTTTAAAAATCAACGAATGTCGGAAAAAGGAATCGTGGAATGGTTCCTTAAGAGGTTGTAAGAAATATCGGTTGAAAGTAATACAGGTCTGGTTTGTCACTCAATAGAAACTGTCATGTGACCAACGTCTGTTGGAAGTGATCAATTAAAACATTTAAAAAGGGTGAGTCAAAAAGAAATTTTCTTAAAACGCAGCCGTTCACTAATTCAACATAAACTCACATCATGAATTGAACTGAAAACCTTTTAGAGCTAGGTTAGAAAATAAAATGAAAAAACAAACGTTTTTTCCTGGCAAAAGGAAATTTTCTCCCCACTGACACCATTGTTGTGGTCTGTACGCCATACATAGCCAACCAAACAGACGAACTTAGAAACTGGAGAAACCTTTGGTGACAGTTTTAGTCGACGGTCTCTGATGAAGCAACAGCATTATAAAAAAAATCTGGAGATTCGATATATGACAAATAGCAAAAGAAAGGAAGCGAGTTCAGTTACACTCACCGTAAATTGGTCCGTATAGAGTCTCAGCTTTGCTGGCTTTTGGTTCCAGATTTTTATGCAAAAAGGAATCAATAGTGAGTTGCTTGCTTTTTGCAGTTCGAGGTGAACCGTCCAAAAGGCGGTTTATGAGACCATTGTCTGCAAATAATGAAAAATGAAACAAAGGAGTGAATTACATCCTGTTACAGAGATTATGGTGCTTAATCATAGCGGACATTAGACAAACAAAGATATGCTCAAAAGGGCGTGCGCAACTACGCACGCGCACACACACACTTAAACACACACACATACACACACACACACATACACACACACATGCACACACACACACACACACACATATATATATATATATATATATATATATATATATATATATATATATGCAGAGAACAAACGCTGACGAGCCAATCAATTGAATATGGAAGAAAAACATCTTTTTAAATAACAAATGATTCGCACGCGTCTCTACATTGAGCCATCTTAAGCTTCTACTCCTTTTTTTTTTAATCTGTCTCTGTGTGTCACTCATATCTCTTCCTACATTCCACGGGCGTGAGGAGAGAGAGTGAAAGAGAGAGAGAGAGAAAGAGAGAGAGAGAGTAGGCGGAGGGGTGAATGATAAAGAGAAAGATAGAAAAAAAAAGAAAGGAGAGAAGAAAGAAAGAACGATGTATATGTATTAGCGGGTAAGGACGTTGATTTAAAAGTCGACCTGGTCATAAATAAAACTCGTGGGAGGAGTGGCCGAGGCACGTCCGGGCTGGAGTCGGGGTTGGGCTATTGGGCTCGCAACTAAAATTCGTAGGAAAAGCTGCTCATGCGCATTCCGTCTTTCGTTGAACACGTTGAATCGAGGTGTCCTCGGATACGTTGAATCGAGGTGTGTCATGGTTCCACCGATTTCATAGTATGTACATCGATTGGACCTTCAGAAAACTAGGAACTGTTAAAGACCGGAACCTCAGCTACGACCCTAGCCCAATACGTGTGAAGTGAGATTGACTCTCACTGAGTGCCTTGTAACAGTCAGAGCTGAGCTTAGTAAATATATCAGGAAGATGAGAGTAGTTTCATGATTAGCAAGTTTGTCTTTCATTCAAATTCGTTAATACAGTACATTCGATTCCCACTGGTTGCCTCGAATCTTTGATCTTGTGCCAGACTATATTAAGACTCGTAAATTTTCACGAAGGACTACTACAAATTCAGTGTATCTTCATTACTGGATAGGCTGTGTAAAATCCTGATAAAATATGAACCAAAGGAAAATCTTAGTAGAAGACGTTTTGTAGGTGAAATCCATAAAAGAAAATCATGCTCTCCGCTCCTATTATAAAAAATTGGAATATTAACCCTGTCAATCACGTCATGATATTCTCTAGATTGGCGAGCCACCTTAAGAGTCGAAGTAGAAAAATGGCTATTTAGTGTCATGAAGAATGGCTATTTCAGTGTAATAAAGGATGTTGATTTAGTGTAATAAAGAATGATTATTTTAGTGAAAAGATTTCAAATTAATGGGTGTATTTTGTATTATTAGCATATTTATTAAGTCTTGTTTAGATGTATGTTGATGTTGGTGTTGTCGTTATGGAGTTATGTGTTATGGGATAATAACCGTTTGCTCGGTACATAGAGGCAGCTGGAACGAGTTCAAATTCTGGTTCAGGCAGTTAATACGCATATCGCAGTTATGCCCTTGAAAAAAAAAGGCATGTATTGACGATGCCCTGACCGAACGGCAGATAGTTGACAAAATGTTCCGGCATCGGAAAGCCCCGACTGCTGACGGAGAAAATAATGAATAAGTGAGTCTCTAAGCGAACTATTTTCCCATAACAGCTGTATCCGTTCTGTCAGTTACAGCAGAAGGCAGTCACACTCGTAGTCAGCTTTGCCGGGGGTCAATCAGGTTGTATATGAACTGAAATTTAAAAAATGTGAGTATCTCAGAAAAAAGGGTTATGTATTCCTTTGTTTTTTTTTTCCTTTTCTGTCCTGGTTAGTCCAGTTTGGCGAGATACGGTTAATCGCATCGATCCAGGTTTCTACATTGTTCCACGGACAAAGCGGTGCCTATGACGTCACTCACGCAATATGCATAAGAATTTAGTTCTCACCGCGTATAGATTGATCAATGTAATAAACATCGAGAATACTGCTTTCAAAACCACTTCTAAAAAACGGTACCAACATTACTTCTATCATACTATCAACACCACTTCTAGGACAATGTTATCACCGCTATCACTAGAATACTGTTATCACTATCAACCCTAGAACAATTCTCAACACAACCTAAACAAAACGCTATCAACGCCACCTCGACAGTAGTATTATCACCACCAACTATAAACTATTGGTGTCTCTACTTTAAAATCACGTCAACGCCGTCTCTCGAATACTGCTCCCACTGTCACCTCTAAAATAGTGTTATCACAACCATATCCAGATAATTGTCCCACAACATTCCTAAAATAAAAAAAAAACAAAAAAACTACATAACTTGCTTTCCAGAAGTTCGTTTTACGCCACTTTTTCATTTTTACGAAAAAGAGCATGAGCGAAAATGGCATTCAGCTTTTGTTTTACAGCGTGCCCTTCTAGAAACAGCGTGCATCCTCTTTCTCTGTCCAACTCTCCAAGACTCATGTATCTTCCACTATTTCAACTTCTGGGAACTCAGCCTGAAAGCCATCGTTACCATTTTGAGTGTCTGGTGAAGCGGAAAATGTTTTCCCAGATAAATTGAAGGTAAATGCTTCTTCGCTTTACGCCATTTTATCATACGAAATGTTTCCATAGGAGTGCTCTACTAGAGAGGAAAACTTGTATTTTACTTTGTTCTAACCCAACCTTGAAAATTCAACTCATACCTGATAAAGACAGAAGCGGATAGTGGCCGAAACGTTGTGTAAAAAATTCATGAAGACACGAGCCGGAAAAAAATATTTTTAGAATGACTTGAATGTTCGAGGATATTTTCCAGCAAAGCTAAAATGATTAATTCAAAATCCCGTCAAAAGGGTGATAAGTATAGCGGATTACTTATCTTTTGTTGAACACGTGTTGTTTTCGCAGACACACAGAGAAGATAGCACTAGTTCCGGGAGACGCACCCAGAAATATTGCTGAAACAATTGTTAGACCGATGCTCTGAAGCCCGGCGCACGGCCAGCAGTTTCTAAAGGCCAAGCGATTGACCTCACCAATGACAAGGAAGTCGACCATTAATGTGTACGTGCGATAAAACTGTTTCCTGTAGACTCCGTTTTGGAAGGTGAAGCGGGTGACACTTACGGATTGTTGAACTTTAAAAAAATTGCCGCCTTCACATCGGCTTAAATATGGACTCTGGCCAGAAAATGACCCCTTGGCAAACAAAATTCCCCAATAATATCACGAGTTGATTAAAGATATACGTGTAGTATACCCAGTTATGCCCAGAATCGGAATGTATCTGCACCCTCATTGAAAAGTGTGACCCACACAAAGATATATGTATATATATATATATATATATATATATATATAGTACACATTATATATTTGTTTCTCATATTTATATAGTTTAGAAAGTTTTTCAACTTTAAACACTAAAATCTTTTTCAAAAGATCTTCTGTGTCATTTCAGTGACCTATTTTCCAATATCTGTCAATGCTATTGACATAATTGTTTTCAATGTTTTCTCCTGTTTCACATAAACTTCGCTATTATGGCAAGATGTATACATTGTCTCTTGTTGGGATCATCAGTTGTTCCCCACGTAGCCGTTTCGGGGATTTTAAAAATAAAATAGTTAAATCAACATGATACCCCAGCAGTGTTGATCAAATACTACTCTCTTCATTATTACATAGTTTATGCCATACACATAGTTTGTCATTTTATAAAACTTTTCAAGCGTAAGCTTATTGATATCATTTCATAATACATTATCTATTTCTTGAAACAGAGCTCACGCAAGTAAGTTACCCCAACATAATTTTTAACGATGAGTGATCAGTGAGTATAACAACAGTCGTGACTCGCCGTTCGTGTCATTTATATTGCATGTTCACCCATGTAAATATTGAATCCATTGTTTGGATTTTAATATCAGACTGTTATCAAACCAACTAATGACATAATTTCCAAGAATACTAATTACATAGGAAAAACTTCTTCGAGTCGATTCTCTACCAACATATTCAATCAAAGAATTTGACAATTTTTTCACTAAGCTAAAACTTGATTTTCCACACACACACACCTATAGATGTTTGTATACTGCAGGCTTTCAATACATGGAATATGATGCAGCACAATCTTCCTATTCTCCTTGACTTTGTGCCACGCTAAACTAAGCTCATTAATCATATATCTATATATGTCGTTTGAGTTGATGCAAAGATTCCTATCGCTATCTTTTGCACACTATCAGGGACATTTTATAGAAGTGTTTCCAACCGTTGTGCATGGATAATCTTTGAGAATTGTTTTTAGGAAAGTGATACAAAATGCTCTGTTCACTCTTTTTTTGAATCACTAAAAAACTAGACACTGGCTCTCTGAAGCTTATGATAATGATGCAGTAAGTGCAAGCATGTGTCGGAAATGATTTTAAACGCTTTCACAATATTTTTAAGCCAAGGACGAAGAACAGTTTAGAAAAACTCACTCTACGCAAACTGATTGAAAATTTGGAGGAAGATAAAACGAACGACTTGTGGACTCGTAGAAAAATTACGTATGGATCAGCCAACTAGTTTAAATAACGCCTTGGACCACGAAAGATCCTTTTTTAGGTTGGGAGGTCGACCATTTATTTTGCATAGCGACAGCGATTGTCTTCTGTTTTCAAATGCAACAAAACAACCGAATTCTCCAGACAAAACATCTTCTTTAGTCTATGACTTGTTTCACTTCCTGTTTGGTAAGCGGTTCTGACAATAACGATTCCAAGATATCCAAAATCTTCCTCAAAGAATTCATTGTACCAAAAGAGAAATCTTTCAATAATTGAACAATCTTCCTGGGAGCTAGAAAATTGATGGTACTGCTTACGAAGAGTCATGGTGAAAGTTCAAATTCCCAGAACACTTGGGTGGTACCTCCTATAAATGCATAAATAAGTACATACTTACGAGTTAGTAATCCTCACTAAACGTAAGGATATAATACTATCATGTTTACATAATGAATGCATTGCTTAACGAAAACATATTCAGAAACTTTTCTTCCGTTCCTGAGATATTAAAAAAAATGAGGTAATCCTTGCTTACACAAATTTGATATAATGTTATTTTAAGCTTGGTTTAGCCGTCGTATTTTACATCCCTATAAGTAAAAATTACCGAAAAAGACTTGTTTCAGAAAAAAATATTGAACAATTGAAACCCTAAGTAATTTCTGCATACGAAATGAATTTTGAAATAATGGGTTGTCGATTGATGAAAACCCCATGTTTCTATCTTCAGAGGTATCCAAGGTGGTGATCCCTAAAACGCATGACAAACGGGCCGGGTCAGACCGGGTTGGACCGGGTCGGACCGGGTTGGACCGGGTAGTTTTTCAAAATGATCTAACTGAATCTTCAAGACACTTGTTATAGAATGGTGAAAACTGCATACTTCTATCTTTTATAATTTCTGGTTTGGGTCAGTTCTATGACCAATACATTTGATAAGAGTGACTTCGCCTACGGCAACACACACACGCGCATATATATATATACAGAGAGAGAGAGAGAGAGAGAGAGAGAGAGGGGGAGTAGAGAGATAAGGAGACATCAGAATAATAGATTTAGCTTATAGATATATATCTAAATTAAATTTAAATCCATAGATGGATATATATATACGTAAGGATTAATTTGGCAATCCAGGCCGAGGAAGAGTAAATTCAATATCTGGACAGTAGGAAAGCTGATAAAAAAAAATCTAACATTTAAGACCTTGTCCTTCGACAGCTTTGAACGCCGACCAGTGGCGTGGATTGCAAACTCGCCCCCTATGTTCCCACACAGCACTCGTACCCAGGGGTTTGCGAGCCCAGAGACAGCTAGTGTCAGGCCTGGAAATGAATGTGTCATTTATAAGCAGCAACCGAGAAAAATTTGTCGTCGAAAATGTGAGAGACAATTATGTTATATTTGATATATGTCTCGGCTATTTATGCCTGAAATTTAAGTAGCGTTGTAAAAAATGTCAGACGGCGAATTAAGGTTGGGAAAGAGACTGAAATAGATAGAAAGATAATGTTAAACATACGAGGTCTGTCCGAAAATTATCAAGCCATTTTGAATATCACGAGAACTAGTTGCGCGTCATCCTCTTTAATCTTTAGTGTCCTCTTTTTTTGAAATTTGGGAATGGCCACCCTACTTCTACACCCACACCCATTCACACAAACATACCCACAAGCATACAACCCCATCACATTGTATATTATCGTGCATAAGTCGACCGTTGATCATTAATCAAGAAATCATCAAATTAAGTCTCGTGGGTTAGTCAAGAAATTATTCAATTGGTGATATATCTCGTGTATAGGTCGACCCTTGATTATTGACCAAGTAATCATTAATTTATGATATATCTCGAGTATGTGTCGACCCTTGATCTTTGGTCGAGAAATCATCAATCACGTGTCCGTGTATAGGCCGCGACCCTTGACTTTTGTTCAAGATATCAATAATCAATATGTAAACATCGTGGGCGGTAAACTATGAAAGTCTCCGGTGAGACTCGAACTCACGTCACTTTTGCTTTGTTGTAATGAAAAGCAACTGAAATTAAGAGTAAAGGAATACAAGCCCAAAGAGAGAGAGAGAGAGAGAGAGAGGGTGAGCGAGCGAGAGAGAGTGGGTGGGGAACGAAATTTCGAATGAACGAATGAAAAACAAGCCTGGCTGCTGTAGGTCAAAAATCACTCCCACTCCTTCCCCAATATTAGATGATCAGTGCAGCTTCTGTATTGTATACGTGATGAATAAATTTATAAATACGTGAGACTTGTCAGTTAGGCTCGGTTGGTAAGTGAGTCGCTTAGCAATCACTCAAATTACGGTTGGAAAATGTTAATCTAAAATATCAGTTTAGTTTAACGAGACGGAGTAGAAGAAAAAGTTACAAGTTTACTCCTCTAAATTTGGTGAGGATTGTTGTCTTGTTGTTGGTACGGGGGAAAATACAGTCAACTCCATTTTGGACTGGACTGGACTTGGACAACAGAGGCCATCTACGATGTCATAGACTGTCTTAGGCGGACGGCATAGCAAAGCTTCAAGAGAAACATGCTTCGCTGATAGACACTTTCTTGTTTTTTATTTGTACTGTGGTGAAAGCAGGTTGGGGGCGATTTGAATAACTATTTTACGCTGGCGAGACGTGAATTAGGCATTATGGGAGAATTATGAAAAACCGGATCAATGAACACCGCTGGGGAAAAAAAGGATGTTGGCTCAGTACAGCACTAGATAAATGCTTTTTTTTCTTTAATAATAATCTGGGAAGGTCAAGTTCTCAAAGTCAGTGATTGACAAGGTTGGTAAAGTTTGTGTAGACATACGTTTAGACGCCGCTCATAAGAAAATTAGGAAAACTGATATTTCAGTGGATAGACTAATCGGCTGATAGATGAACAGACAATGGAAAATAAGACTGATATTCATACTTAGATATATAAACATATATATAAAAGACATATATATATATATATATATATATATATATATATATAAATATATATACTCAAACACTTACTGTTCAGAATAATAACCCCCTTTCTATTCCATATCTATTTGTCCATAAATACCAATCTGTTTATTCCCTCCCCTCCTCTATCTATCTATCTATCTATCTATCCATCTATCTATCTATCCATCTATCTATCTATCTATCTATCTATCTATCTATCTACCCATTCGCTCTCAACATTCAAGCTCTCAAATCATTCATTTATACATTTTTGTTGTTCGATTTTCATCAAATTTATGCACGATATATATATATATATATATGTGTGTGTGTGTGTGTGTGTACGTATATATATAACTCTGTTATGTGTATATAAAAAGTTTATAAGGCGAGACATCAATACAAAACTACGAATAAAACACGTAGATAGATAGATAGATAGATAGATAACTAAGCAAATGTTACAGTTGTCATACTTGATATAAAAGGTGAACAAAATATATCAAATAAATATCTCGTGATAACCCGTTTTATGTTCGCCAATTTGAGTTTGGTTTGATGTCAGCCAACCTAAAATATCAGGACGATAAGACATGATTGCATTTAATAATTAGGTTTTCCGTTTGTGTTAATTACATTCAGTGATAACACTATCTTGGCGATCAGATAATGACCATCTAACAAGGTGGAAATTTCTGCATTCGACTGTGTATGTGGGAGAGCACGTGTAAGTGCAAATGGATATGAAAAGGCGTGCGCGATCGTATTAATGTTCGTTGGTGTAGGCAGTTTTACTTGTCACTGAAGTGAGAAGTTTTTTTTTACATTGTCCTAGTATGCAAACATGTGTGTATTTATGTATGTACGGATGTGTTCACTGCATGATTTTCTCTCTCTCTTTCTCTCTCTCTCTCTCTGTATGTGTGTATGTGTTCAATTGTGTTTGCCTGAGGTCGTGTGTACCAAAGTGTGTTTTGGAGAGTCTAGGTGCACTTGAAAATGCAGAGAGTTATTTTATGTGCACACATTCACACACACACACACACACACACACACGTATATATATAAATGTTTGTGTGTATGTGAGTATCCATAAATATGTATAAGCGAACGCAAGCACAAATATTCACACATACACGAACACACACACATCTATCTACCTCAATTAACAATGACAATGTCACCTCAAATCCTAAAATGTATCATAAAACCCGACAATTGTGCAGAATAACTTGAAAAAAAAACAAAAAAAAACAACAAAACAAAAAACATCAAGGCTGCCAAAACGAATTCTCCTGACAAAATGACTCCATGACCTAAAACAATTCCTTTAGGCTTCTTGACATAACAATAAATTGTGAGCGTATCACACTGGCTGTGCATTAACGATAACTTGCAAACCCACCAAGAGATCATCCGTTGCGTGCACGCAACACACTATCAGCCACTAATGGCCTCATTCTTTAATAAAACGTATGATCAGTAATAAAGCGTAGCAGCTGGGAGTGATTCGACCAGCACTACTAATGCTACTACTTGTCGTAGTTGCTCGTCCCGTAAAGATGTCAGCGGGGTGTAGCGTCATATTAATAAAGGCAAGGTTAATTTGGATTATATATTAACGATATACATGTGGTCTTCAAGCGATCAATGTTAAAATCTGTGGTCAGTGAACCAACTTCAAGTGGATGACCGTTTGCGGTTTCCGAAATTCAAATTGCACGCTCAATAACTCGTAAATTTACAGTAAAATTTTATCAATGGAAAGGTAGGCCATTACTTGTCCCTTAAATACTGGATAATAAGATCGCACTTTGTGCATACATATATACATACATAGACACATACACACACATATATATGTATACATATATATGTGTATGTGTGTGTATGTGTGTGGGTGTGTTTGGCACCGGTGGCAAATATACAACTTGTTCAGGAACTAGGTAAAGCTTCACGTTCTATCGACAGCATATATTTACATATTCGATCAGGGATACTGTGAGGACCTAATATATATATATATATATATATATATATATATATATATATATATATATATATATATATATATATATATAAATAAATTTATATATATATGTATGTATATATTGTGAGGATATTGACATATTTATATACGTATGCGAAAACATATTAACCTCAATTTAGAATCACTGACACCAACCAACAAAAGTTCATGTAGATAGCTTTATTGCAAATCAGCTGAAATAGACCGTCACATGTGCGGTTTGGCTAGGTTCATAGAAGAGGCTATGAATATTTGTATTGTTGTCCCTTTAACCCGATTCACAGATGTTGTTGCGATCTTATTCAAAATCTACATGAACCTTCAATGTCATTTGAGCATTGTGCCATTTTTTAGAATAAAAAACTCACGTGCATAAGAAAAGGCATTCAAAACATGTAAACAAAATTGTTGAATTACCTCACGAAAAAAAACAACAAAAAAAAAAAATTAATTACTGAAATGATCGATGTAGGGTATTTTAAAGCATGTTTCCTAGGAGAGCATAAAAGGAAAATCCAAACTGTTTTATTAGGGGTATGTACCTTCATTCAATACCTCGGGCAACAATGCACTGTTTAAGCAACTTAGAGGTCACACACAGGTTAACAGAACCAAACTTTTAGTGATAGATAGATAGATAGATAGATAGATAGATAGATAGATAGATAGATTTGTGTAGTTATATGGAGCTGAAAAAGGTCTTGTGCAAGGCAACAGTAACGACTTAATTTAACCACTACGTTTTAACCATTTAATTTAACCACTACATTTTAACCACTTAATTTAACCGCCTCAATTGAACTATGTACAACGATAGACACTCAATATATGTATATTATATAATTCGATAATAAACAGAATCTTTAATGCTGGGAGTACTGTTTTGCTTTTCAACCAGCGGCTCACCACTGTTGCTCAAATATGTACTTATACCCTGTTTCTTGCATATATAAACACATATCATATATATATATATATATATATATATATATATATATATATATATATAGAGAGAGAGAGAGAGAGAGAGAGAGACACACACAGAGAGAGGGGGCAGAGAGAGAATCCTGGCAGCAATTTTTCTTTCAAACATATCTTTATTAAAATTAACAGACAAGGTTTGTGTATTTCATTTTTTGTAGCCAAGAATATTAAACTTTACACGAAAAAATTAATTCTTAAAGATGGCCAACGATGATTGAAAGTGCTGGAATTCACAATTTTAATGACTTTAATCACGTTTTTCCATATTTTCGATTAGTTTCAATCTTGTTTTGGAACAGCTTGTCCACTAACAAGAGAAACTCACAGAAAGCTTGTACGTTGTTCTTGATGGTAATAACTCCAATGAGCCCCTACATACTAAAACACATGGAGACATATATCAAGGATCAAATTATCTCATGACACAGTAGATCGTCGGGGTTACCCGCTGGATTCTTCATTGCTTTTCTCGTGACAACTAGAGATTATTTGTGAGTGCCACCCCATCTATCTAACAAGCGACAGATTTTGTTGGGATACATGGTACTTGCAACATGGAGTAATCCTTGACCTGACCTATTGGGTGAAGTCAATTTATGTCTTTTCCATAGGAGTTGGTGAAAAATGTACGAAAACTATCTCAGTCAGTGGTAAATAGATGTACAGATATCTATGATGGAGTGTTAAAAAGAATATACGTCAGACTATAAGACAAACAGATTTCCAGAGTGTTTGGAAGACTATCGCTCACGGCAACTCATACAAGTCCCACCATTGTCCATCTATTTAGAGTCATACATACTAGTGCAGCGGAAACAGAGTTATATTTGCATGTCTTTTCGTTGATGTTTAAATGTCCGATTCATATAACGGAATATACGGTTTAGCCCCCCCCACCTCTCTCTCTCTCTCTCTCTCTCTCTCTATATATATATATATATATATATATATACATATATATATATATACACATACACACATACACACACACACACATATATATATATATATATATATAAACATATATGTGTGTGTGTGTGTAATGATATATGAATAGATTTATTTGTATTCATGTACGAAGATGGATGCTTGAATACGTAGATACGGCAACATTTAGATAGACGGACAGATAGATAGACAGACGGACAGATAGATAGACAGACGGACAGATAGATAGAAATAAATAAACTGAGATATCTGAGCAGGAGTGCAGTTAATTCGTTCGGACAAATATGCTAACACATATGAATACATGAATTTGTTAGTGGCTACAGAGATATAAACAGTAACTTTGAATATTTATTTGCAAAATCACTCCCAGGTGTATATGTATAGTCACCGATTACACCTATCAGGCTTTAAATGTAGGTAAGACTTCTAAACATAGCCCGCTTCTATCGAAAAGTAGAATAGAATGAAGTTCTCAATAACACACAGGGTATATATACGCATGAAACTTACGTTACCTTTATGTGGCTAATACCTCCTTGCGATCGTTATGATCTGTTCAGGTCAGACGCAGAGACAGTCGTGTATCTTCCCTCCCGTTCTTGCCGCCATATGGAAGGTTTGAGATTAACACGGACGCTAGTGATTAATACAGGGCAAATAACAAGGCCGCACTATGCTTGACGTTCGTCCTATCTGAGCAAACGTTAGTGTCCTTCCTACCTCTTCTCCGACCTATTGACTCATTTGTCAGGGCTCCCCACTTTCGTTTTGTTTTTATCGTTTTTAGTTTGTTACTTAGTCGTCAACTCTCTCTCCTTCCTCTTTCTTTCTTCTTTTTTTGCAGCATGGTTTTTAAACAAGTCACACTAACACGTCCTTTTTGCAACCTTTTCCCTCCCACCGACTACCTACAATTCAAATACTATTTGACTCTCTCACGCACTCCCAACCACCGTCTCTCTAATCTATTCGATGGCTCTCACAAGCACGCTTTCTCTCTTTCTCTTTCTCTCTCTCTCCATACACACACACACACACATACACACACACACACATACACACACACACATATACACGTATATATATATATATATATATATATATATATGTATGTGTGTGTGTATGTGTGTGTGTGTGTGTGTAAATACATATATATCCCTAATACCTTGAACAGTGCGGTTCTGATTAGGGCAGGCTGTGCTAACCAAAAGTAAAGCGTTTCTACACAAATAGTAATAAGCCGAAATGGCGTTGAGCAAAGAGGCGATTAGCATTTTTTACAGGGGAATCTTTTTGAGCACTCCATCCTGTTCCCTTCAAAATATGATGATGGTATGTGAGGCTGAGTCGTCGTCGGTTGCGATGGTTGGAGTACCAGGTGACAAAGTTGTATGAAATAGAAAAAGGTACGCTCTGCCTCTATTACAGCTCGCTGTAAAACAAATGTTTTTGCTTTTTTGCATATATATATATATATATATATATATATACAAAAAACATACATATTTATGAATATGTGTATATAAAAAAGCATATATATACATATATATATATATATATATATATATATATATATATATATATATATATATATATGAAAGTTTTAATGCTTGTACTCTTATTACTCGTTAACTGAGTATGCTAGACGAAAAATAAAACTATTGTCGAATTCAGCACGTCTTCAACTACCCATAACACACTGTTTAGGTTGATTTAAAAAAAGAATTAATTTGAATAGTTTTTTTTTTTTCGTCTGAAATTTATCCAGCCGACAGCCTGTCAACCAGTATGTATTTGTCCCTGGGGATTGGGGATGGCTGCCAAGTACAAATGGTATCCAGCCCCCGGCTGTGGCTTCTTACTCCCCGGAGATGACGTAGCCACCCCCTACACGATAGGGCAGATTTTCAGCTAGGATATTGGAATTCTACTCAGACTGGAATTTATAAGCATGTTTAATAATTTGACATGTAAATCATCTCACTGCAGCAGGTGTGTCCTAATCTTTGCACCTTTCTATCTATTTTCACAAAGGTCAACTGAAACTGGCACAAGGTGACGAATGTAGGGCACCCGTGCGGATCGAATTCTCAACACTTGCAAATCAATCTGCAAGATGAGCTTGCAATTCATCATTATGCAGAAAGTATTCAAATATAAATATCTACCATCCTTAGCTTAGTCTGGCACAAGGCCACAATAGCAGAGTACCCAGTGGAGATCAAATTGATATGCAATAATCTGCTAATGCTCAAACAATTATTTTACGACAGGTGTTCCATTATTTATCGATCTGTCGATGGAAAGTGGCCAAGGGTACTTCATTCCCCTTCAAAGTACCCCACTTACAAGCTCACATACTTATTCCAGCATCCGTTCCGCTTTTCAAAACAATATGCACAGTCCTCTTTCGAGATCATCATCAGCAGTCTACTCGAACTCATTCTGGGTCTGAACGACAATTTTGGCTTTTGGTAAAGCAAGAAGTTACGGGAGCGAAATAAGTATTGTAGGGGGGCAGGGGCGTACAAACATGAGTTATGCAATATTTTGCAAAACAAACAAAAAAAACTTGCGTTACGTGTAAAGCATTGGGACCGTGAATGCAACGGTCACATAGTACATAATCTCATTAAATGGCCTCTTGCTTCCAACTTAATAACCAAATAGGCGTGTCACCGCCCAAATTTATGCTGTAAGGTCCCTTCTGATTGATTGTCAAGTTTCATCCTGATCGCGCAATCAGTTCTCTTGATATAAAAAATGGTTGATTTTTCCGGTCTGACCACGTATAGGTTGATTACACAGAGAGTGATAGGTTAAAGCAGTGGTCCCCAACCATCAGGTCGCAGTACCAGGCTATACTACTGGGCCGATTTGGTGATATTTCTGTGTAACATAAAAACAAATTGATTTCCTATGAATCTTATTATTAAATTCATTACATAAACGATTTCAGAAACAAAGCTAAGTGTATTAGCAACTACTTGTAATGATATGGAGTATTAGCAACTTTTAGCTGACTTATCACCTATGTTACGATCTTGATACCCATCCCACCCATCAGCAGCCAGCCTGCAAGAATATTGTCAATATTAAACCAGTTTGCGTTGCAAAAAGAAAAAAAAAAAAAAAAGAAAAAAGAGAAAAAGCGGGGGATCCCTGGATTAAAATGTGACATCTGTAGAGCGAGTTGTGGTTACCCGACTAATATGGTTGTTTTTGTCATTTTCAAACGAATATCCAGTCTACATGCAAATTGCAAATGAATTATTTGCTCACGAAGCGTTCAATTAAAGTATTCTTTAGCTAAACTAATACACGGTTTACACAAAATACATTGACAGTCTGTTTTTTCCGTCCGTCTGTCTGTCTGTCTATCTATCTATCTATCTATCTATACAAACAAGGACCACAATATAATATAATATAACTTGATATGATACCCGATGTACGATGGGTTTAGAGCTTAAAGTGCTCCATACATTCAACATTGAACATAAAGTTGATTTAAAGTAGAGCTTAAAGTATAATGGAGTAAAGATTCGCTACACAAACTTGTTCATGTTTCTGCCCAATTGGGATTTTTCCGGCCAATAGAAAACACCCAAACCGGACAGAAACAAATACGTGTTTCTGCAGCGAATCCTTACTCTAGTGTATATATATATATATATATATATATATATATATATATATATATATATATATATATATATATATATATATATATATATATATATATAAGCTTATGCAATTCTCTTCCAATCTAGGAATAGAGAGAAACTGGTGGATGGGGAATATATGTGTGAGTAAATATATCGCTTAAATTCAACCGTACTAAACGTAGGGCAGAGATAAAATGCCAGCCTTTGGGTCTGAAGCGAAGGTTTCAATTCTACCTCATGGCACTGGATGGGATAATGTATAGTCTATAGCTACAATGAAGAGTTGTAATACAACGAAACAGCTGTCTGTGGATGACACAATATCATATATATATATATATATATATATATACATATATATGCTGTTGATGTTTGACACATTGCTCAATTTATAACACAATACATAGAATCATGAGTGTATTAAAATTTTTGAAATAAAAATACCCTTGTAATTATTTTATATACATATATATATTTAATGAAGGGGTCGATCAACAATGCTTGGGTGTTTTGTTTTTAAAATCTCCGAAACAGTTATATGGTATATTGACCCCAAAAAGAGACAATTCATACATTTTACAATAATAACGAACTATTGGGAAGACAAGTTAAAAAAAATCACTTTGGAAGATTACATAAATTGCATTGACAGATATTGGGAAATGGGTGACTGGAGTGAAACAAAAAATCTATTGAAAAAGTTATTTAATGCTTGGTGTTTAAAGCTGTAAAGCTTTCTAGACTATATATATGTGTGTGTGAAGAGAAATTGTCTCATTGAGAAACTTAGATACGAACTAACACACACATATATACATACATACATATATATATATATATATATATATATATATACATATATATATATATAGAGAGAGAGAGAGAGAGAGACAGAGACAGAGACTGACATGGATACGACCAGGATGAGTTAGATGTGTGCAGATTGCAATATATATATATATATATATATATATATATATATATATATATATATATATATATATATATATATATATATATATATTCTCTCACACACACGCATGAGCAAAGAAAGAAGGATCTGTAGCCCTCTTGGTTGGTGGGTCGGTCCGGTCATTTGTGGGACCACTATGATATGATATGAACAGAATTAGGAAAATAAGTGGATACAAGGATTTGAACAAAATACTGCTCAAAAACCATATCTATCTATCTATCTATCTATCTATCTATCTATCTATGTATCTATCTATCGTAGTATTAATTGTAGTACTAGTGACATGATGGACGAGATCCGTAACCTAGCACAGATATTAGCTGAATTTTGATCTGAATTTTCTACAACATACTGTTTGATCCGTGTGATTGATTGAGAAATGCAAAAGTTAATTGCGTTCGCAAGGAAAGAGATTCTGTTCAAAAATTTATATTCGTTTCCGACATTAGGCGCAGGAAAAATGGATTGTTAGTGGTCAGGAATTAGACAGAATAAGGCGAATTTGTGTGGAACAATTTTGCTCTAGAATTGCCTGGTTCATAATTTCACTATAGAAATACATTGTAAAAATGAAGGTGACGATTGTCTACGAATCACTGCAAGCCTTACTGATAGATTAGAGTTATTGTATGCTTAATCAGTATTCTGCCTCTGTTTAGATTGACAAGTCTTGTTGAAGACCTAATGAGATTACATGTTTTGTGCTCCAGTACAATCCTCAATATTCTTATTCAATACGAATACAGCTTTCTATTTTACTTGTTTCTCTCTCTGTCTCATACCCATGCCAATCTCGTGTACCCACAACGTGACACCCCGGTTTCCAATGACTTGGTCATACATACCATAATAACGTTTTGGTAGATTACGAAACGCTCAAGGTTTCCATGTAGATTAATAGGAATCGCATCTTTGCTCTATGCCATTTCGGCTTTCGATTCTCTTGAGGAATGCACTACTTTTAGATAATAGGGGAATCCTGTATTTCTTTCGTGGTTGTCATCAATTTTTAGTTGGTGCCACACAACACGAAATTGTGATGATATTTCCTTTGGTTGATTGTATCGTGGGAGTCTTTAAATTTGGAATGACTAGTTGTTTTTTTAAAATGAAAATGAAAAATCTTTGGTTTTACCTGAACACACACATACCTGAATCGTTTGGAAATATGCAACGATCTCAGTTACAAAGTAATACATCATCATCATCATTATTATTATTATTATTATTATTATTATTATTATTATTATTATTATTATTATTATTATCATTATTTGCAATCTCACACCAGTTGCCTGATGATAACGCTGGAGGTTTAGTGACAGCAAGTCTCCTCAAGTCTCCAGCCCTCCTCTCCTCGTTCTCATAGACCACAGTGATACTGCAGAATACAGTTTCACGCTGGTTGCCTAGTGGTCATTGCTGAAGGCTGAGTGACAATAAGTCTCCTCATGTCTTCAGCCAACATCTTTTCTCTCCTTCACCAATCATGCCAGTGTTGTGGTTCACATTTCCGCTTTCATTTTCCTTCCTCTGTGAGGCCACTGCTAACAATTAGTGTTGAAGTCTTTATATTTCTAGAACTTTCCTTAGTATCCATGCAGTTCCTTGCAATGCTGGGGTCTTTACAATTTCCATCCTTCCCTTTATCCTGATATCCTCCAGTCTCGCCCTCAGTGTCTTTGAGATAGTTCCTAGTGCGCTTACTATGTCTAACACTACTCTGACTTTCATGTTCCACATCTTTTTCAATTCTCTCGCTAGATCCGAGTATTTTCCCAGTTTTTCATTTTCCTTCCTCTTTACTCTGGTACAGCCACGTCTACTATTTGGTAGGTCTTCCTCTTCTTGTCTACGATTACCAAGTTCGGTCTTCTTGCCTGGATGAGGTGGTCGGTTTGGAGTCCCAGAGTAATGTGTGGTTGCCATCCTCCAGAGCAGCCTCTGGTTTGTGCTGATACCACTTTTCTGCATGGTTGAATCGCATTTTTTATTATTGTTATTATTATTATTATTATTATTATTATTATTATTATTATTATTATTATTATTATTATCATCATCATCATTATTATCATTATTATTATCATTATCATTATTAGGAATCTCACACCAGTTGCCTGGTGGTAACCGCTGGAGTTTGAGTGACAGCAAGTCTCCTCAAGTCTCCAGCCCTCCTCTCCTAGTACTAGCAGGTCGCAGTAATTCTGCGATTTACAGTTTCACACCGGTTGCCCAGTGGTTATCGCTGAGGGCTGAGTGACAATAAGTCTCCTCAGGTCTTCAGCTACCGTCTCCTCCCTCTTTCGCATATCATGACAGAGTTACAATTCGTTGCAGTACTTATATCTCTAGCACCTTCCTCAGTACCCGTGCAGTTCCCAGTAGTGCTGTGGTCTGTACGGTCTCTATCCTCCCCCTAATCCCGATCTCCTCCAGTCTCTCCCTCAGCGTTCTGGGGACAGTTCCTAGTGCTCCCACTATGACTGGTACTACCCTAGTTTTCATGTTCCACATTTTCTTTAACTCCCTTGCTAGGTCCTGGTATTTTTCCCTTTTTTCACCCTCCTTCTTTTTTACTCTATGGTCTGCTGGCACAGCCACGTCTACTTATTATTATCATTATTATTATTATTGTTATAATTATTATTATAATTATAATTATTATTATTATTCAAGTTGCCAGATTCAGTTGAGTTGTGAGGGGCTAAGTTTCCTAAGTGGCAAGTCATGCTCACGACGAAATGATGTTAAGACTTTTTATGACCTTCCTCCATATTTTTGCAGAGTTTGCTACAATGTTAGCTTGAGTATTTCCTTAGGTCAGTGGCGTTTTTCTTCCTCCTTTGCTTAAGTCTTCTTTTCAAGGAATTTGAAATAGTTCCTTGTAGTCAAAGCAAATTATTATTATTGAGTTCTCCAAACGACAGTGGCTGGTGGCCTCCACAAGTGACAGCAAGTCTCTTTTTAACTTCAGAACTCTTCTTAGTCGATTTGGCTGACTCTATTTGGATAGTCTCGATCCTCCCACGGATTCTTGGTCCCTCCTGCACCCTTTTTTTCCCTTGGGCCCCCGTTCCTTTTCATGTTCCTCAGGCTCCCATCCTTTTCTGGGTTTCCTATAGCTCAGATCACAATTAGCGTTACTGTCACCATGTTACATCGCTTCTTCATTCTCCTTGTCAAAGTCCAAATATTTATCCAGCTTCTCACTCTCCTTCAGCTTCACCCTGTGGCCTGCTGGGACAGTTAAATCCACTATCTGACACTATCTTCCCTTGTTTTCTACCACTAGATATAGTCTTCTGACCTGAATCGGGTAGTCTGTTTGAATCAGAAAATTTTGAGTGTTTCCTTCACAGATTGTGGACTTCATATGTACCGTTGGTTTGTGTGGTCGAACGTCAGTAGCTTGCACAGCTCCCAGTGGATCATCCTCCCCGCCCAGTCATATTATAAGAGTAACATTACTTGCTACTGTTGTACACTTTATGTCGGTCGCTGGTACATTGGAAGTATGAGTTGAAGGTTTTATTGGTGGTGGCAGTTCTATTGACAAGGTTGGTGGGGTTGTTTCTGGAGGTGTCGTCGAAGTCATGATATGAACTCTCAGGTGGGGGCAAGACCGTGCAGTTGCAGTGACTGTTATGTTATGTGAAAGTGACGCACACAGTTTTCTTCCCGTTATTTATTGAGCAGCCTTTTCTTATCAAAATTAACAAGTTTAGAGTATTTCGATTGATCGATCGATAGATAGATAGATAGATAGATAGATAGATAGATAGATAGATAGATATGAACAGTGTGATATAGTTATAACAAACTAAAATATAAACATACTGGAACAGATAGATGGGGAGTTAGATAGATGGAAAGAAAAAAAAAGAAAGACAAAGACGGAAAGAAAGAAGAAAAGACAGAAAAGAAGAGGTTGACAGAAAATGAACATGAATGGACAAATAGTAAGGCGAATAGATGTTAGAGCATGGAACAGGTTGAAATGTACATACGAACTACATAAATAGAAAAACACTAAAGCTTTGAGACATGTAAAATAGTTTCCCTTCAATTGCGACAGTAGCGCGAGACTTGAGGACCCGGGAAACTAGACTACTTAAGGGGCTTTTCAAACATTTAGCGAGGGTATCTATTGTATAATATCCGTAGAAATACATAAGGTGAACAACTATTTAAAGTAGCCTCCATTTAAGAAAAAGTATCCGCTAACTTTTGACCCTTGAAGACTCTTTTAAAATTTATCCATAAACATGAAATAAGGAAGTATTAATATCAGACGAAAAGTAAGGTGTCATTCTGGCGTTATAGCTAAGTTGTAAATAGAGCACCCCCTCTAAATTCCTCAACATTTTCAAGGACAGATCGCTAAATAATTTTCCAATGCTGGGTAAAATTTTTCAGGTGTAAAAAAGTGTTCAGGTTTTTACCCCTTTCACTTTTGTCCCTTTAAGGGGGATCTCCCATTATTACTGATCTCTTAAAGGGTAGAAAAATCACCCTTCATTTTTGACTCTTTAAAAGGGGGGACTCTTTGACCATTTGAACCGAAAAAAATATCCCTTCACGTTAGACCCCTTGAAAAGAGGAAAAGATCCCAATTTTTTTTTCATCATTTAGAAGGGGGGGGGGAAATATCCTTTGATTTTTGACTATTTAGCTGCCCTTTTGACACCTGAAAGAGCAAAAACCGTCAGAAACCTGATTTTTTTTCAAAAACTCTCTCAATGTACTTTGACTAATTTGGTTGGATGCGCCTATATATATATATATATATATATATATATATATATATATATATATATATATATATATATATATATATATATATTATTGTGTCATCCAAAGACAGCTCTTTCTTTTTATTACAACTCTTCAGTGGGGCTATAGACTATCCATTTTCCCGTATATATATATATATATATATATATATATATATATATATATATATATATATATATATATATATATATATATATATGAGAGAAGAGGTTAAAAGAGCAAAAGATTTACCGTCACTTTGAACCTTTGTCGGTAGGAAAAAATATCTCTTCTCTTAAAGAGAGTAGTTACCATTTAGTATTATGGTCACATTGTAAATAGAACCTCCATCCAAAAACTCCTAAAGAGTTTTTTTTCTGATTAAAAAAAATCGAAAGATTATGTTTACCCCTAGGTCCATCGAGAAGGCATGCTAAATTTGGTTGGGCTGCACCCATGTTTAAGTATATTTTTATTGCGTGATAGGCAAACATACAAACCCACACTTCTCACTCACGTATATTTTACACACACACACACACACACACACACACACACACACATATATATATATATATATATACATATATATATCGAGAGAGAGAGAGAGAGGGGGTAAGACAGATGAATTAGATTATTGTCGTCGTGGACACACTAACCTGGATTTATTGCATTCCTCCCTGACACTTTTAAAACTTTCTGTCTTCTTTATAATTATCTCCTGCAGGTAAAAAATGCGTAGCCTTATGACCAGTCACCCACCTGTTTACTATGTTTCTCAACATCCCCTCTCTCTCTCTCTTCTACCAGTTGAAAAAACAGTCTTGCAAACTCTACTAACAAGGGTTTGAACACAGTACCTTTACCCCCTCTCCCTGCTGAAAATTTGTAATTAACTCCCACGAAAGAAACAAAAAAAAAAAAGAAGGAAAGATCAGTAGAATGCCCTCCTGTCGATTTTAGTTTACTTACATACACTATTTGCCTTATCGTGTGTGTGACTGAAAATGTTGTCTCATAGAGTGCTTAGAGCTTTACTAAATTCCTCTCTTTTCCACATCATAGTGTTACCAAAGGAATGTTTTGCAGGAATCTATACGCCAACACATAATACACTTGTTAATCAATCCGTTTG
>OY735210.1:8037095-8067095 GCA_963457665.1 Thysanoteuthis rhombus
GCGATGATCAGGCCTGTACATAGTGCTCAGGATACGAGTCGGCGAAACTCTTAAATAGTATAGGAAGGAGACCTTGTCTATGTATGAAAATTATGCCAAGTCAGTCCAAGTACCCTAGTCGCTTTAAGAGTAGCTCTGACAATATCCTTGGAAATCGATAGTTTATTGGTTATTATGTCAAGATCCTTTTCATAATTTACGATATCTTGTATACAATCGTTCATAGAGTAATCGTATCACGAATTTCTATTTTCTACATGTAACATCTTACATTTTTCTTCATCAAAAACCAATAATTATTCTCTTGACTATAATGACATTGATTGATTTAGGTCACTCTGTACTCTTACTTGGTCAACCGACGACAAAATGGATCGTACAATTCGGTATCATCAGCAAAGATATTTGGATTGATATTTGCTCAGGCCAGTAGGGCACAAGTACGAATGGGAGTGAGAAGATTGTGTTGCACGACCTCTTCTGAGTAGTAGAGGGTCTGAGTACTCCCTCAGATTGAAAATGGGTTGGACACCAATATCTGGCAACAATGAGAATTATTTCACACGAGGCAAACTTATATTGACGTGTACTGACCAGTTTAGTTCGGCAAGAGGTAAATAGAATGTGTTGCGCTAGGAGTTTGAGTCCTGGGTATCTGTTTGCTGTCTTGTATTGATAATAACATCATCTCGAAAATGTAACTTTTATTTGATGGCAGTATTACTAACAGTAGTACCAATCGTGGTCGAGGCTTCGAGAACAATCCCAAAAATACGAGCAAAGAGGTTGGAATAACTGGGAATCCGAAAAACAGCAAAACTAGAATAAGCAAGAATACGGAGGAGAATTTGGGAGCTTTTAGGAGACTTGCTGTCACTCGATCTCCAGCTACTACTACAACGACTAATTATAATGATAATAATAATAATAATAATAATAATAATAATAATAATAATAATAATAATAATAATAATAATAATAATAATAATAAGAAGAAGAAGAAGAAGAAGAAGAAGAAGAAGAAGAGATACGAAATACATGGTCGAATATGGAAGAAAAAAGATGCATTTACCAAGAAAAAACAAATGTAAACGAAAGAAAAAGAAAACATTCAAATAAAACAGGTTGTTTTTGACGATGTTGATCTAAATAACAGCGGGCCATCTTTTTTTTTCAGCCACACATTCTTCAACACGAAATACTCATTCAATTTTTTCAGCATTCAAATTTTTTTGTTATTTACCAAATGTGATATGCATCGATTCTTTTTTACTATCTACAAAAGCACAGCATCGATTGTAACGCAATATATATATATATATATATATATATATATATATACATATATATATATAAAATAACATTTTAGGACATACATAGGTATTTTATAAATCATTGCTTTCAATATAATGTGAGAACATTTAACACGAGTAAATATAACTTTGAAAATATATTTTTTTGAAAATAAACATTCAATTACTTGGTTGGCTATTAAATTGAATGTACCAGGTGATATTCTCGTATTGTGTCTATCAATATATATATATGTATATATATGTATATATATGTATATATATATATGTGTGTGTGTGTGTGTGTGTGTGTGTGTGTGTGTGTGTGTGTACAAGCTTAAGGAAAATAGACTGGATGTATAGAGAGAAAGCTGTAGAGAGAAAAATCTGGTGGTAGAGAGAAAGACGCAGTCTGGGACTAGAATGAGAAATATTATCGAGTGAGATCTAGAAGCATGAAGGAAAATCTATCAATGACAGATTGTTTATCTAATAAAAAAGTTATCGGAAGAAAGACAAGTAGATAGATGACAGAGCGGAGACCAGCATTATGAAAGGATTGATAGGCATATAGATTAATAACTAGATATGTTATGGAACTTGAATATTGCAGCTGTACTGATATTTATCGGTACGCCTGGAATAATCCTGAAAAGCTTTGCAAGAAATGGGAGAATTGGAAACTTGAAGGAGAATGGAAACCACTCAGACACCAGCATTACTAAACTCAGCTTGGATAGTGGGTAGAGTGCTGGAATGTTGAGGAGATTTGTTGTCATTTGATCTCTAGAGAAAAACCACCAACTACTTTATGTAAGAAAGCTCAATAAGTACAAAGGACTCATCAGCATCGATGATTGTCCAAATGAAACAAGCATGCAATGATGATATGAAAAGCGTGCGAAGCTGTGCAACAAACAATAAAAAAAATAGCAAACAAGAGAGAGTAGCAAACAAGACAATAAGGAAGGAATGATAGGAACAGAAAAAACTACATAGATAATCCAAAAGAGAGATAGAAAATATCGTAGATGAGCGATCATAGACAGGGTTACGCAAAGGACACCTGGTAAGAAAAACAGAATCCCTCATTATGGTAGCCCAAAACAAATGAATCAGGGTAAACTATGCAGAAACCAAACAAACTGCAAGTGACGCCAGTACAGAGGAAATGATGAGATTTGTAAACCACACAATCAACGAATGTAGTTAACTAACCAAAAAAGGAGTACAGAAACTTGGCAGGTTATCGTTATACAGTGGGAACTATGCAAACGACTTGGATTTGATCATGTAGACAAATGATACCAAGTCCCAGAATAATTTGTGGCTTCCCTCTACTGGGATTGTCTCTGATTTGTACTGGTACCATTTGTTTAAATGATGGAATAGTTCGCCAAAAATCTGCCCTCCTTGGAACAGCTTACATTTTAAGAATAGCTCTCTGTTTCTGAGGCTTTTTGTCGAGGTTTGACAGTCAGCTTACAGATTGAAGAACCAGTACGCATACTAAGCGACAAAGTATCATAATAACAACACTCAATCAAAACGTGAACAAAGTGTTCTGTCAGCATGCCATGTTAGGGATGAGAAATTTAAAAAATTGGAAAAAAGGAGGGATCAATGAACAAAATACTTCTCTCTCTCTCTCTCTCTCTCTCTCTCTCTCTCTCTCTCTCTCTCTCTCTTGTTGCAGGGAAGTGATTACTGAAAAAAGTCTGAATTTTTCAAAAGCGTGTGTGAATACTACTGGACACTAACTTGGGTCTAACTTGGTACAAACGTAAATTGTTGATTGAACCCCCACTATTTGGGGAGGAATTTAAATGAAAAATATATGGTTCTCTTTGACACAATAAGGAGTAAATCTTTCTAGCCCTCTAACTCAATTGGTGTTGCCTATACAAGCGATACGTACTTCCATACTTTCATAGCCAGTTACCCAGCTGGAACAACTCAAAAACTGAAGACACCTATGTTGAGAGTTTTGGTTGGTTGTTTATAATAATCATAATAATAATAATAATAATAATAATAATAATAATAATAATAATAATAATAATAATAATAGAATCCGTACTGTTCGGTTATTGGAATAGACTATGGTAGGATTAGATATTTAATTCACATAACTTTCCTTCACACACATTTCACTGTCTGTCTGTCTTTCTCTCTTTATATATATATATATATATATATATATATATATATATATATATATATATATATATATATATATATATATATATATTTATATGTGTGTGTGTGTGTATGTGTGTGTGTCTGCGTGTTTGTGTAATATATGTACAGAACTTTTTCGGCAAACAAACCTATCTGTAAAAACTTGTGTGTGTATATATAAAGATATATATATATATATATATATTAAGAAACAGTGAAAATGTGTGTATGTGTGTGCGTGTGTGTGGATGAATAAAGGTTATGTGTATCAAATATCTAGTCCCACTAAATTTTATTTCCTGTCGTAACCCCGGTATTTTGATCTACAGGATGGCAGCTGCAGGAGGCTAAGTGTACCATGTTTTTACTCTTTTCATGAAAGAGGGCCATCTTCGATTTAACGGTGCACCTTCTTCAGTGAACCTGCTGAGCAAAAACTTCTTGAAATTGCAATAACAGGGTCAAATAAAAATTTCTTTGGCAGATCAACAGACTGCTGTTCGTCTTATCAACCATCCAATGATTTGGTAAAACATTTAGCTTTAAGTAGGGATCCGTTGTAATGAAGTCATTTCTCCTTTTATAGGAATGGCTGTACTTTTTTTTACGTAGAATGATCAATATAGAATGGTTAATCTATTTTTAAAATTTGCTTCGGGCCAATTGCTCTCTTTTAAAACATCAGTCTTTTACAAAAATAATGCAGGCATATCACCAGTTTTCCGGCACCTTTGCTCCCAGAACCGCCACTGATTATCCATTATACTCGATCAGCTGAGGTCATGTGATAATGATGTTAGCTAGGTACCAAGTTCGTTAGAAACTTAAACAAATGTTAACTTGAATTAAATGGTGGAATACATTACTTCAATATAAATGATACAGTTTATTAATAAAAATAAATCATATGAAAAAATAGAAATCAAACAAGTGCATTTGTCATATCGTGTTGGTGGGCCAATAACATACCTCTCACATAACTTCTGTAGTGAAACACTACGGTTGAGAGTCCACAACACTTCTTTGGATCGATTTGGACTTGCATTTGTGCTTTACACCAGCACTGACACTATTGGAAGCCATTACTAGGGGTAAACGTAAGCAAATTAGGCAATAAAGTGTACAAAATCGATGGTGGAGAAACAACCATCGCAGAATTAACAATCGAAAGATGGCTGAGCACACACCGCAACCTGTGACCACTCAGTGAACTAGTGAGAGCCACGAAAGATTCAAGTGTCCACTCGTAGTTCATTCCCGATTAAAAGATGTGTAGGACCATGAATTGGTGGAAAGTCGATAGTATACCTTTATTTTATCTTATATCACTATCTTTGAGGAGGCTAATTTGGTTCCATCATCATCATCATCTGTCTTTTAACATCCGTCGTTGGACATAAACCTTCCCCGGGATTTGCCAGACCCTTCTATCATGGGTGTTGCGGAGCAAATACTTTCTAAATTTGTTTAATTCGTCTTTCCATCTTGTCCTCTGTCTGTCTCAGTTAAGCATATGATACATGGGGATCCATGTTGTGAGTCGTGATGTCCAACGGCTGTCTGCCATTCTTGCAACATGACCAGCCCAATGCCATTTGAGTTTTCTGATGGATTTCATGATATCTAGGACTCATGTTTTTCCCTCATATATGGTGCTGTCTTGTGATAATTGAAAAAATCAGCATTATCATAAACTTGAGAAGATAAAAAAAAACATCGAATGTTTTTTGTTGAAATTGCGTCTTATTTTGATTGATCAAGATATTCAGATTACCGCAAGAGACATACACGTGCGCTCACATATTTTAAACCAAAAGAATTATAGCAAAATTACAGGAGAAATCCCTGTTGGTGTTTATGGTCCAACTCTAGTCCAAGCTGTAGTAGACTTTGTTCCCCCCCCCCATAACAACAGCAACAACAACTAGTCACTTAATTTAGGGGAGTAAACTCTCCACTCTTTTTTCATCACGTCGCGTTAAACCAAATATATATATATATATATATGTATATATATATATATATATATATATATATATATATATATATATATATAAAATAAACATTTCCCTGCTGTGGTTTGGAATCAAGACCAAGTGGGGTGAACTGACAATAATTTATATATACAATACGAAAGTTGCAGAAATCATCTTCAGTCGGAATAGGAGTAGAGTTTGATATTGCAACAGACTTGTTGTAACATTTATTCTTAATCATGAAAGTCTTTCATTCACTGTGAATAAACACAGGTAGTAGCCGTTAGGTGGCACAGTGTTTATTGCCAATGAAAACGGAATCGACGGACCTAAATCGAATTTCAGCCAAGGCTGCATGTGTCCATTTAACACTTATACCTTTGGTGAAAAGTATGATCACAACAATCACTGCGCTTTCCCTTATCGATATAGTGACAGAAATTTGGCATTGGCTTGCCACCATGGTTGACAATGGTAGCTTTTTCTGTACATAGAATGACAGTAGGTCCCTCCTCATCGATAGAGCGACAGTAATTTGGCATTGACTATTCTCGATGGTAGACAGTGGAATTTAGTGGCTCTTTCTGTAGATCAAATGAGAGTAAGTCTTCTCCCATCGACATAATAAGAAGATTTGGCATTGATTTGCCACGATGGTTGATGGTGGCACCTGGTGGCTTTTCTTGTAGATCAAGTGGTAGTAAGTCTTCTCAGGATTCCAACCCGCTCCCCTAGTGTTCTGACCATTTCCACTGATGCTATTGTTTGGATGGTTTCGAATCTTCATCGGATTATTATAATTTTTCTTTTTTTTTTGCAAAGGTTCACGAGACTTCTCTAATTGCAATACTACTACTACTACTACTAATAATAATTATAATAATGTTGACGATGATGATAATGATAGTAATGTTTGTTTTGGTATTAAATAAATATCTTGTAGATGCTTCGTAATCGATTTTTGTGAAAATTTTCAAACCGATTTAACTAAAGAAGATTAGTCGGTTTTCTCATTTTTTTATTTTCTTTTTCTTTACATTCAACAAATATTAACAAGAAAAAAAAATTAAAAAATGTTTTATAAGATGCTCTCTTCAAACTGAATAGAAAGTCCCATCATAAAAAAAAAAATAAACGAGTCAACGAAGTGACACTAGTGAGAATTGAAATGAAAGGCGGAATCATAAGAAATTTTGAACCAAATTATTTCTAGGAGGAAAGGCAGTGACGTTAAAAGGTTGTTTAGTGACGTCAGTCAGGTTACCATGGCAATGATCTGGCTGGCACTTACGTCTATTGTGTATGTGTGAGTATAAAGTGTGACGCATTCAAAATAACCAGTGAGTTTGTGACTGTGTAGACTAGATTTCGATGACAAGTATGTGTAGGTGTATTCGTTCTTGTATTCATATATATGTGTTTTGCTGTGTGTTGCATATGGGAATGTGTGTGTTCCTACATTTGATTATGCTTCTGCATGTGTTTAGTGTGTATCGAAGCAAACGTGCACACACACACACACACACACATACACATATATATATATATATATATATATATTACGTTGAGGGTTTGTGATACGTCGCAGGTTCAATTACTGCAACAGCCCCATTTTCTGTTATCGTTTATTTTATTTTATTTACGTTGTCAGGGCAAAATAATGCATAAAAAATGATAGATAATTTCAAAGGAGAATTTCTAAATAATATAACGCAATTTATAATCATTATGTCAGATCTTATATATCCATTTCTCAATACACACACATCTATGTGTGTATTTGTGTTTGTGCTTGCGTGTGTGTTTCTGTGTTTGTACGTGTGCATGTATCTTTTGTGTATGTGAATGCGTGTCTATATGTATATATGTCAAATCAAGTATCATGATATGGTACGTAGACGATATGCTAGGTTACTGGATAATTTCATATATATATATATATATATATATATATATATATATATATATATATATATAAGTAGCGTATTCGTGGTTATTGGGTCATTGTCACAGGGTGTGATATTACGTGGAAGCTAATACTACCCCTTCGAAGAACCTCCTAGTCCCTCAAATCTATAGCTCCACCTCAGTTGCAATTTGCAGCCCGCACAATATATGAATAGCTTTAAGTTTATGTATTATTTTTAGATGCGTCTTTGCATCTTAATTTGACACTTTTCGGTCGGTCGGTCGGTTCCAGTTCAGTTGAAAAAAAAAAGGAAAAAAAAGGAGAAAAGAGATGTGATGTCATGAAGAGGTATGACATCATCAAGAGAACATCTGACCCAATCGATTTTTATCAGCTATAATGATGTCATAATAGAATCTACGGCTTTGCGTTTTTGTTATAAGAAGAGACCAAAATGACCAAAATGACCAAAATGGCCAAAAAAGAAAAACGCCCAAAATGGCCAATTACGATTATTATTATAATTGAAAATAATGCACGCCGAACATATCTATACTGTGATATTTTACAAGTATGATAATCAATATACTCACAGAAAGAATATTCATTATCCATCTTCCTTCCACAACTACTACCACAGATGGAAGATGCATTATTGAACTAATGGTTTAAGTGAGTATTTCTAAAAAGCATTCATAAAAAGTAAGGATTTATAAAAAATATTCATAAAAAGTAAGGATTTACAAAAAAGTATTACAAAAAATAAAAACTTTAAGCTATTCATAACAGCACAGATTGCCGGTTCTATCTATTAATTAGTAATACTAAATATTACAAAAGATAAATAGAAACTTTATTCATTGTCTTACAGATTACAAATCAGTAGTTCCATTTATTTTTTTAGTAATTCTAAATGGTTTACTGACTTCTCGGCGCACGTGTACTCAGCGCCTGACATCTGAACGCAAGGATAATTCGGCACAGGATAACTGAGCGCGTCTCAGGGAGAAAACCAACGGAAACAATCAACGGAATTGAAAGAATCTGCTGAGAGACAATAATTAAAATTATTATGAGTTGAATAATTTTTGATAATTAATTCACTTCTGTAGTTTCATTCGACTGTTTAAAGTTCGCAGGAAATAAATGTAAAACTATATATTTAAGGTGTTACTTTCTTCTTTCTGGAAGAAAACAACGAAATACTGTTCAGTTTTCATTTGTTTTTTATATTGTTCTCGTTTTTGTTCATTCATTTATTTGTTTGCTGATCTTTAATTTGACGAAAATAAATCCAGTGTTTAAACAGCATAGGAAGGCTCAAAAAGTTATATGGAAAAACATATTGGATTTTTCCTCTCATTTTGTCAATAAATGCAAATGGAATGTTATAAATAGTGGATGATTTAAATGAAGGAACAAAATTCTGTTGAACACCGTTTTGAGATTCCCTCTTTTCTCACCATAGAAATGTTACGGTTAGAATGCCTATTCGGTCACCTGGTCTATAGCTTTCGCCTATTTGTGAGATGGCTTCAAAAAGGTGGAAAATATAATTTGTCATAACTTTTTCTTTGTACAATCAAATCAAATTGATTTTTTTCTGCTCATTTTTTAAAACCTAGACATTTAATAATGAAACAAATTTTAAATGTTTGCCTGATTTTTAATTAGAAAATAACCACCAACTTTTCGGTAAATAGCAACTTTTACATGGAAATCAGATCAAATCGTCCTTGTTGAAATTATTTTTCTTTTACGGGTTGAAAATTTCCATTTGAATCTCAAAACAACAAAAAATTGACCTTTGCAGAGAAATTAACTCTTTTTTATTGTGTAGCGTTGAGTAACGTCAACTTTTTTGTGATATTTGGGGCGAAACCAAAAAGCTTTCCCGCAATTTTATATCTGAAAAATTAGATGTTTTTCTGAGGGAAAAATTATGTGAACACTTGCAAACACTTATTTGTTCAAAGGGTAATACTAATAAACACACAAACATGATTATACATTGAACAGATATTTCAAGCAACTGCAACATAGATAAGAAAAACTGCGAATCCAAGACTTGACAAACCTCTTGAATTGACAAATCACATATATGCCAGATATAATTTCATACGAAGAAATTTGATCACAACATTTGAAATCTAAAAAGGAATTAAGTCCTGTTAACTTTTTGTTGATCTCAATACTGATTAAAATGGTTTCTTATTGAAAGAATTTGAGTAGATATTACGCAAAAATGAGCTGATCACTTACTTATGAAACAAAATAGTTACACCATCGATTCTTTCACCAATACAGTTTGTACAACCATTTCCAAATACTGATAACAATAGATACTTTTCCGTTATCTGAAATCATGGTTAGGCATGATGTTGAAAGTAAACCGTTAACTTTTTAATTTCCAAACAGAAAAGGCTCTATAAATACCAGAAAATCGTCAAAAGATTTGATGCACAAATATCACAAGTTATTACAGAAAATATAAGAAAGAAACTCAATAAAACATAAAGCTACACTAGCGTGGAATATTATCTTGAATTTGAGTAGTAATGATAAGAAAAAAAACACTTATGAATATGTTATTGTATGTGTTGGTGAGATACAAATACATGCTATTCTATTCAAATGAGCCACATGATAACTGCATACTATAAAGCCTTATTCCGGTTTTCCAAAGTGTTTTGACATGCTTTTGCCTCCATTTTGAATCCACATCTGTTGGCCGTGTCTCGTGACTGAGTGCGTATTCTAATTGTAGTATTACAATAGTTCTCACTAAGGGTCAAAATATTTTTACGACACACCGTCTTACTTCTCTTTAAAAAAACGAGCTGCAACATTTAAATTTATTCTTTGAAGGTTTAATTTTGGATATAATTGTAAGGAAATACGATAAAATTAGCCATATATATATATATATATATATATATATATATATATATATATATATATATATATATGTAAACTTTGCATACTCACAGAGGATTTTCAAATGATTACTGCTATCTTGTGTGTTTACTTTTTTGACAAGAGGATAAATCTTTATTAAAAGGTTTAATTACATACATTCATCAGAAATATTAGCAATAATGAAATTAAAAGCCTGTCTTTTCTCATTTATCCACGTATTTATACAAACAATTTTTCGCAACAAAAAGACCACACAGGGTGTGCTCTTCAAATACAACATTCCTTTACATCTTATTTTCATGGTTTTTCGCAATCTCTCAGTCCGCCTCCTACCATATCCTGATACAACTAGCCATGGAGTGTGCGGTGTGATCTCAGCACAACTACCAAAACATTTTATTATGGGGGAGAGAAAATTTATTCCTCATTATGATCCATGATTATATTATTGAGTGAATTGTATAAGTATCTTGAAATTGTGATCAAAACTAAGATTGGTGCATACTTATAATATATATTGGCGTATTTTGGCGATAATTTTCTCTGACTGAAAAACGTATTCACAAAAGATGTCTCCAAAGTTTATCAGGTCAACAAAAGTAAAAATAATAGTAATATAATTGGTAAGAAGAAGATAATTGGTAAATTTTAGGTAAATAAATGCATCGTACTTGAGTTGGAGAGTCCCATAGCAAACAAGACTAAAATACCCGAGCATTTATTCTGGGTAATAACGAAGAGATTTTCTCAAGTATCAGACTGCGTAAGAGAAGCAATGTCCGGAAAAAAATCTGATTAACAAATTGATTGTTCTTTGAAATTCATGACGAACACAAATGATTAAACACAATCTCCTTTTCAATACTAACATAGTACTGGTCAGTAATGAGATTATTATCATTTAGAATGTAGAACGACATTAGAGTAAGTATGCCCTCTGATGAGGTCAGTGTTGCTCCCCAGCTATTTGGCAAGAATCAGCGTAGATCAATTTAGGATCAAGATGTAGCATTATGGACCTCACTGAAAAGTATTACACACAGATTACGTATCTTTATCCTTTAGTTTAGTATCCTCATATTTCAAATACTTTATATCTCGTTTTTGCTTGGGTTTCAAGCTCTTCCAAAGAAAGGATCAGCTAAAGTCATTCTGATACAAAGCAAAACTAGAGATAACGAGTCAAAATCTAATTATGAGATAGGAGTAAAATTGAATAATTCATCTCAGAAACTCTAAATAAGTAACAATTAAATGACCGAAGAATAGATTGGCTATAAATTTGAGCAACAGCAACGTAAAAACGAAGAAAGTTGTCAAAAAATTATAAGATATGTAAAAAAATCAAAATAATCAAAAAAAGTCACGACTCATGAATAAACAGTCAAAGAATGGATCAACTAAAGATTCAGGTAGAAACAATGGGATGCCATTTCACCGGATAATCGACAACTGGGGAATTTTAAAACCTTGCAATTTCGATTTTAATAAAATATTCAATATTTATTTATTAAAGGTCGACTTTTAGAAAATATTTTTTTTTCATTCCAAATATCCGAAGTAAAGGATTTCTTTTCAAATGACTCTTACCATTTTGGTGATCTAATTTATCTGTACATGGGTTTTTTTTTTATTTTTACATATCTTACTCGAGATATTGATTATGTCCACTTTTTTTTTTTTTGGAAAAATGTCCAGAAATTGCTCTAACTGGGGGTTTTGATTTAGGAATTAAAAAATAGAAAAATTAAGTAAAACAGTTTTCTTTTCGGCATTTTTTTTTCGTTTAATTCGATTATCCATAGTTTAGGCTTTTGACCTGGAAACATTTTTCTACTCAATATTTGAAAAAAAAAAAGGAAAGATTTCTTATCATCTTTTACCGATTACACTCATTTCGAGCAGTTCCTGGGCGCTTTTCTAAAAAGGGTAAAAATAACTGATACCACGAGGGATCGATCTATTAAATGTGTAAAAATCGATGAAAAAAGCAATGTATGAATGAAATAAATCATTTAAATAATAAAAAGCTGGGTAGGAGTCCAATGGAAAAAAAATCTCATCATCCGATATCTGGAATAAAAAAATCATCTTAAAAAATTCGTCTTTTGATAAACAAATATCGAAAGTTTTATTCAAATCGAATGATATGCTGATTTTTGCGAGATTTTCAAGTTTCTCAAAGGTCGATTTCCCGGTGAAAATTGCGTTCATATTGTTCATACCTATGGAAACAATACTTGTAATAACTCTAGTGTTAATTCCTTTACAGCTTGCGTAGTGACCATACTTAATAATCCTTGTGAGAAATAGGCGGTAGAATGAACTTAAAAATAGTACATTTGCTCTGTATCTGGATAAACTAATATCAAACTGAAGCCTTCCAATTTGTTGAAGTGAGTCCAGTTCAATTATAACACGAATGTGTCTGCTATACCATTGAAAGCTAATTTTTACGAGCTGACTTTGTTACTAAACCTAGATTAATCTGGCACAGAGCCAATAAAGAGGTAAGAAGATTGTGTTGCGCCAATACCTCAAGTGGAAACGCCGTGCTTGTTTAAGAAATCATCGAGATCCTGGTTTTTATCTGAAAGGCATATGACTAAGCCTAGATTAGTGTTGCAGGTGACCAGCTCAAAAGAAGGAACAGGGTTAGGAAGACTGTTGAACAAGTCTTAAGGAATACTTGCTGGCTTTGAAAATTAGCATTTGTAATCCTGGCATTTTAAATGGTTTAGAACACTTATCTTATGCATCGATGGGAAATACGTAATTATCTTAACTTTGTTGCAAGACAGCTTTGGTGCATCGCCGTGGCACAGTGGTTAAAGGGCTAGTTTGGCTCTTCATTAGTATTTTGTAGTATGTTCAATCCTCACTAAGTGTCCCGTATTTTTAGCCTTGTGCTAGGTTTGCTAAGCTAAACATAAATAGTTTGAAATGATGCTTAGCTAGCAAGTCCGACAGAACATTAGTTACAGTAGCATGACCCTTGTGGGTCACCCTTTTTTGTGGACTTGTGCCATACTTGGTGAGGCTCAATATCTATCGAGACAGGCCAGCTTTGTGTGTATGTGTGTAAATATTAGCATATGGGAGTGGTGAAACTTACCGATGCAAACAATGGAATCAGAGAGCTGGTCTCAAAATCGCACCGTAGCTGTTTTTATTCACGTCGCGCTAATAAGCATTTATGAAGGTATAAATCAATTTCCCCCCTCCCACACAACTACGGGTAAAATAGCTGGACAGATGGGGTTCTCTAGTCTTTTGGGGAAATCAGTCCACGAGGACTACAACTCTAAATTCAAAACTGGCTAGAAATCAGTGGCAAAAGTGAACTTGATAAGTAACTATAATACAAAAAAAAAAAAAAGAAAAAGAACAAAAAACAATAATATGACCAGGAAACATCGTGGGGAGAGTTAGGAAAGGCTTCAGTTATGGGCCTGGAATAGCTGCAGTTGCTGCTGCTGCTGATGATGATGATGAGGGCGTCCCTGATGATTATTATGATAATGATGTTGAGGTGTCATAATTGCGCAATGGCAATGTGCATGAATTTATTACGTTCTATACTTGTCAATATTTATTATTGTAATGTACAATGATCTGGTTCGAAGCCAGCACAAACGTGCGAAGATAACTGATTTTAGATTAACTATCCTAACTTTAGCTCATCTTTTTCGGTATCCAAATACTATATTTCCTGGCAACAATTGAATTCATACATTAGCAATTTACTAACCATCAAAATACTTCCCTTTTTTTTCTCTGTAAATCTTAAACGAACTCCAAATATTTGTAAGTAATAGTAAGTAATACACACTCCTCTCTTTCTCTGTCTATCTGTCTGTCTTTCTTTCTGTCAGTCCGTCTCTCTTTATATATATATATATATATATATATATATATATATGAGAGAAAAAGAAAGAAAGAGAGAGAGAGAGAGAGAGAGAGAGAGAGAGAAGACAGATATATCAATAGACAGATATGATTATATGTTTAGGTAGATTTAGTGACAGACGGAGAGACAGATAAATGGATAGATGAAATGACTGAGATAAATAAGACAAAGATGCATACATTGAAAGATAGATAAATTTTGACAGACAAAAGAACAGAAGGGGAGAGATAGAGGCAGGATAATCTGAAATGAGGATAACCAGTCGCCTTTGGAAATCTGTATTCGAAATTTTGTCTTTGTATGGGCTTGATCAGTGACCATTTGTTAATACGCAATTATCTTATTTGCCAAGTTCGTCATACACATGCACACACAAACACACACACACACACACACATATATATATGTATATATATAGAGAGAGAGGGGGAAAGAGAAAGAGATAGATTGATACATACATAAATAGATAGATACTTAGAGACTGACTTAGATAATTATTTATGGAAAATTGAAGTACATAGATCACAACGGAGATAGAAAGATAGGGAGAGAATAGTATGATAAATAATGGTGTGAATTGATGGATAGATTAATTGATCGATACATTCATATGACACACACACACACGCACAAACACACACATACACACACACACACACATATATATATATATATATATATATATATATATATGCTAACAGAAAGACATATATAGTATAGATGTTTTCTTTATCTATCTATCTATCTATCTATCTCAGTCTGTTCATATCCATGAATCTCTCACTGTACATAGTGCCCCAGTCAGTTCATATCTATCTGTGTATGAAAGTGAATGTATTAAAATTAAGTATATGAACATATATATATATATATATATATATATATATATATATATGTGTGTGTGTGTGTGTGCGTGTGTGTGTGTGTGTATAATTTGAATGTGTGTATGTGCATGTGCATATGTGTGTGTGTATTTGTCCTGGTTTGGGACTTGATTGTATTGCGTAGTTGCCTCCTGCTCCTAGATCCTTTGACTCTTCCCAGCTGATCCATAATTCAGTATGACGCAGCATATTCGCTAAAATTTCCATACTTACTATTTTGCAATGACGTATGGTAATTTAAACGCCTATACACATACATACACACACACACTTGCACACACACACATATATGTATGCATAAACATATTCTTATATATACGTTCACTGTGGAATGCATACACAATCGCTCCATACATGCACATTATATTTATGTGTATGTGTGTGCGTGTGACACATGCATTATACATATATATATATATATATATATATATATATATATATATATATATGTATATATATATATATATGTGTGTGTGTGTGTGTGTATGTGTGTGTGTGTGTGTGTGTGAGTATGTGTGTGTGTGTATTCCTGTGTATGAAAGGGCATCAAACTTGTTAACCTCATTCTAAAACACACATCACATGCTTCGATGACGTCATGCATCACATTAGCATAAATATACCAACCATTATGGCGTCCGATCACGATTCAATGAATGAATGTTTTTTGTGTTACTAAGTGTTGTACGAAAAAGAAAGCTGTGCGAAATCTTGTTGGATTTTCCTTTCGTGTAGTAATACGAGTTTTTTTTTATCGCTCCTTCTTCTTCTACTTCTTCATCATCATCATCATCATTATATTATTATTATTATTATTATTATTATTATTATTATTATTATTATTATTATTATTATTATTATTATTATTATTATTCCGTCTTCTTCCTTCTTTTCCTTCTTATAATTTTCATTTTCATATCTTATTAGTCTTTCTTCATATTATGGTTTCTTCCTCTTATTCTTGTTTTACTTTCCTCTTCTACTTCATAATTAATACAGTTCTATCTTCTTCTTATTATTATTTCTTGCCATCAAATTCTTTTCTCTTTGTTATTTCCACTGCATTTTCCCATCTATCTTCTCTTTCTTTCTATTATTATCATATCCTATTTTACTTGTTATTGTTATTATTGATTCCTAAGATTTCTGCTTCTTGTTATTTCATTCTGTATACTTCTTCATCCTTCTTCTTTCTCTTTTAAGAATAGTGAACACACACGCATAGACACCCCCCCCCACACACACAAGAATATATGCGTATGAAACATTTATATATTGGATATGCAGGGTTTCACACTGATCTCAGGGGTTGGTCACTATTTCATCAATTCTTTATTAATGAGAACATTCTAAGTGTAAATGCCATAAGAATAAAAATGGAGAATTATCCATTCTCAGCAAAGACTGACTTATTCTAACATCTTAATAACACTAAATTTGCTTCTGGGTATAAGTTGCACCTGGGTATTAAAGTGATATCCAATAACAAATATCTTTTAAAATATTTAATAAGCCTGGCTTAATACGGCACATAACCAAACTGGTAGAAGTTTGGGAATGGGGATTGTTAGATTATCTTACGCCAATGTCCAAGGGACGAAGGCCAGCCTATTTTGAGAATCAGGATTGGAAATCCTATCTTTTGCCTAAGGTCGAACTCTAACCTCATGCACTGGTTGGAATTATGCTATTTTGTCAGCCACGAAGAAGTCGGTGGTAAATATTCGGTGATACCTTATAGTGTATTCTTTTTGCCTTTTCTCTTCCATTTGTTATATATATATAACTTTAACTTAACCTGTAAAATAAGTTTCACTGGGAGGTGAACTGCTCATCACAATCATACGAAAAAGTGCCATGTTGTGCATAAGATAATGAAAAAGGACTGAGTGCCACATATTTTTAGTTTCCACGGAGGCACAGATATACCTCTATCTATAAATTGTAAGGTCTTATTGGGAGCAAGTTCAAATATGCACGGATGCTTGTATAAGAACATATGCAGACACATATTGTTGTACTTGTTCATAATCATATTTTATCTCGTTGCAGTGAAATGATTCTGGTTTTTCATCATCAACTTCAAAGGGGTATATCACAGCTTAGAATAAAATGAATTAATCGAAATGAGAACCTTCAGAATATACACATTTTTGCCAACTAGAAACAAGTCAGCTTATTCATATTCAGCACAGAATTCTCGGGTACTGGGACCAATGAATTCTTCGAAAGCATTTTGAGTTGCTGCCTGGTTGTTGCAGGGAGTGGTAGTCGTCTGGAAAATGGTGTGGCGAGTAAACTGGGTGAGGTAGAGTTTAGTTGCCTAGTTCTTTCAATTTTTGCTGGGTCGTTTACGGAAGATTTCGAGCTTTTTTTGCTTTTCTTATTTGATGCAACAGTTGAATGGTCAGCGTTTAGTTCCACTGCAACCTCCCGAGTTATTTTGAATGGGCCTATCTCAATAATGGCATTCAATTGGATATCGTGAACCACAGAAAGAACTCTGCATCTACAAGGCTTTCGTCTGTTTGAGGAAGTTTTGGATCCAATGTTGCGCTGTACATTCTTTGACGGTCCCCGAGCCGAATACTTTGTTGATATTGCGAGCAGTTTCTGCTGATTTACGTCTCATTTTCACGCTATGGTATATTCCAAGAATATTTTTGCTGAAATGTTATTATTCATATTCACTGATTGTCTTTCTATCCGTCCATGATGCTGGTACTGCAGTCCAAGCTCCAGGATAATGACCTTCTCCTAATATGTTGAAGAAATTATCTAAAGGATTTATACACATTCACTTTTCCCTTGGGTTTGTAGCAATTCACGGTCCTTGAATGACATGGAAAGTGAAAAATAAGTGTGTTGGTGAAGATTGGACTTTTTGTCGGGAATGTTTTGATATTATCTAATCTAGAGAACTTTGATTACAAGAGATCTGACAAAATGGCTTGTCAAACCTGGTTCCAGAAACCTGGAATTTCAGACTCTAAGATTTGATCCTGTGTGCACAAAAATCGAAACAAAATCATAATCATGATTCATTAAATTTTGAATCACCACTGCTTTTTACGCATGTTTGCAAGAACACGCAAACACATACATACACAAACACGCACACACACACACACACACACACACATATATATATATATATATATATATATATATATGAGTGTGTCTGTGTGCATTTTTCTTTCTCAGTGCTATGTATTTTCCAGAATTCATTTTGTACTTTCTAAGTAAATATATACATACCTCTATTTAAAATGATTGAAATTATTGGAAATTTTCTTTCGATGAACGAGGGCGTTGCGATTCATATCTATCTCAATGCTCCCGATGTTTGATGATGCGTTTCCTCAGAGATCTGCAAGTCTCACTAATAAACCTAACGTGGCAGTCATCACAGGGTATTTCGCAAATTCGTTTTTCCTAGCTTATATTTCAAATACTTCGAATGTTGTAGTTTATGAAATGTATATCTTTATTTGTTGATTTTCCCGACTTTATTTGTCGAGTTCGTTGGTAGGATTATGCGCTCTTTATCATCGGTAATATCATGTTTTGCATTATTTTTTTCAAAGTTACTGTAAATTATGTATGCTTTCCTCCTACATATGTGAATTAACTAATTCGGATAATGAAAGGTCTGGAAAGATTTTTCCATATTTCCGTCTCTTCTTTTGAATACTGGAGGCTGCAAACTTTTAAGGCTTTCAAATAAGAATCCAATGGTTGTGCTTAGTTTTTTTCTTTGTTGAGACAAAAGTAGTCATCTAAGAAATCTTTTTTGTCAGTTTATTTGCGTTAAAGACTTGATTCTAAATTGTTGTTTGTCCTATATATTAGTATGTCTAAGGAAAGGATTTGTTGCTGTTTTTTTCGAAAATTGAATTCTATTGTGGTTTCAACGTTGTTCAGTCGTTCTATCATATTTACTAATTATGTTTTATATGGGTATATTATCAAGGCATCATTTATATGCTGGAATATTTAACTGTTTTGTATAAAGTTTTTTCAAAAGAGCTGATTCTATAAATTCTAGAAAAAGGCAAGCTATGGCACCACTTGGAGGTGATCCTTTAGGTAATGCAATTTTTTCTTTATAAAATACATTATTGAATTCCAAAAAATCATCCTTTGTTGATGAGTGTGCTGATATTCATAATTTTGTAGGTTGGTAGTGATAGTTTTGCTTTTGATGTCTGAAGGGTTTAATGTCTAAGTTAGTCATTCGCATATTTTCGTCTTTTATTTTGTTTACGAGGTCTCTTTAGTTTTTGAGATGTGAGGGTTTGATTCTTTTTTAGATTCAGTAAAAATTTGGCTATTGCTCCTGCCATTTTTTAAGGGACGCTACCTATGCTTAACGTAATTAGTATCATCGGAATTTTGAGTTTGTTACCCTTTTTTTAATGGTATTTTCGATAATCTCTGTTTATCTTTTATTTTGACTTTTCAGTAGTTTGAAAAAAAATGAATATCATATTTTTCTTTAAACCCTTGATTTTTTGTCTGCTTTTTCGTACGTATTATAATCCTCTATAATAGAGATATTATTTCGTTGTTGTATGTGTTATTACAATTCCTCTGCCTTTGTTTGACGGTGCAATTAATATTCTATCGCCCTTAGACTTGTTTTTTTGAGAATATATGCGCCATTTTGGGTAATGTAGTTTCGTTATTTGCTGTATTTATCGTGTCTGTTGTTATTCCTTGTGTGTATCCTTTGATGAAATCAGTGTCCATGCGTTTGTAGTGTCTGGTCATTATGTCTGTGATTTTGTTATTATCAATTCCAGTTGAAAAATTTAAAACCAAAGCTAAGGGCTTCGTTCTGTGTCTGTGATTTGGATTTTTGAGTCGAATTTTGGATTAGATCTTTTATGTCCGTTGTCTCATCATTTACCGGTCGCACAATGATGAACGCACCACGATAGCATGTGACGTTGTTAATTGAAATGAACCAACATTGCAATATTGTCTCATTTGAAATTGTCCGAGAGCAAAACATTTTCCAAGAATAAATTTGATTTAAATACAAGTATTATTTCTTTATTGAACAACTAAATACATACTGTCGGCTATGTCACATCCGCACACACATGTATATATATATATATATATATATATATATATATATATATATATATATATATATATATATATTACTACAGCTGAAAATAGTCTGCCTTATTAGATTGCCAAACAGCATCGCAGTATATAAGGCATCACAAATACACACATACATATTTTGCGTGCATGTGTGTGCTTGCAGATGTATATGAATGTTTTGATATGTGTGCGTGTGCTTATATACACATACTGTATTTATCTCTCTCTCTCTCTCTCTCTCTATATATATATATATATATATGTATATATGTTTTACTAAGCTTAGATAATTGTGGAAAATTATGGTCAGACCATTTTCTCAGTTGGGGGACCCTTTTTATACAATCGAGGTATTTTTCCTGGCTCTGAACATCAACTACTGGTATTGGCTGGAAATATGTAACTATCTTTGCCAACAGGCAGGTGCACATATACGTATACATACGTGGGTGCACATACATATGTAAAGTCATCTTCCTTTCCTGTTGTGTAGCAATTTTTTGCTCGGCAATAACCCAGGTGGGCAATTTCGGTCGTACCGCACCAGCGCTCCATCTACCAAAGACATCACCGTTCTATTTTGGAGTTTGGCCTCCAGTGGGATGGTTTCACACCGAGGATTGATTAATTTCTCAAAGAAAGAGTAAGGAAAAGAAGGGGAAAAAGAAACAAAAAGAAAATTGCATGGGGAGGGCATGGCTTCGATACAGACATAGGCAGTCATTTCTCTCGCACTATTTACACTTCCGGCCATCTCGACGTCCCCACCTTATCGAGTAATTTGGTACTTTCATATACTTGCTAACCCGATTCCCACCAACTTTTTTTTGTGTGATAATTCCAGGTCGGCATTAATATTTATCTCATTTTCCTGACAAGATAGCTCATCTTAGGATCGTTCCGGGCGGTTAAAAGAAGGCTGGCTTCTTCATTATCTGGTCTATTTGGAAGATTTTTTCAAAGAAAGAAATCTTACCATGGTAATTTTTTCCTTATGTATAACAAAGAAAAAAAAACAAGAAAAAAATGGATACACGTAGATATGCACTTCTCTCTCTCTCTCTCTCTCTCTCTCTCTCTCTCTCTCTCTATATATATATATATATATATATATATATACTGATAAATGTATGAATTAAAGACAGATACTGAGATAAATATAATGAAGTCCTTTTGTAGTGGAAAACAATTTTTTAACAATTTTGCCTCCAAGCATTTCATTTCTTAACCATGCAAGAGCAGGTAATTCATGTAATATAGAGTATTTCGAATATTTATACTCTATATGGAAGTATGTAGAGATTCAGGTATATATATATATATATATATATATATATATATGGAGAGAGAGAGAGAGAGAGAGAATTATTAAGCTCAGTTCAGACTGGCACTCAACCAAAAGAGTTAGGGGCAAAAATACTGAGTGGGAAAATTGTAGCTCGACAATTTTCTCACTGTGAAGGGTGGGGTTGGGGGAATTTACTTAGGTTGTACTGATCCCAACGTACCGTTCTGCTTACATATATAGTCTAGAAAGATTTACAGTTTTTAAAACTAAATATTTAAAAAATATATACGTGTGTATGTATGTGTTTACGTATATTTGTACATGTATGTACATCGGTGCATCAATAAGGCTGCAGTTTAATGATTAAAAACATTTATTTTTCACAAGAAATATCCATTTTTCGAACATGCTCTCCTTTAGGGTCAAAGCATTTAATCCAGAGTTGAACATCAAATCAAAATTCAGCTATCAACTACATGTCTGGCTATGAACTGTTTGATCCAACTTCTTTTGTGCGTGATTCGTAATTCAGAGGCTGTTCTTTAGATCAGTTCGAAGACAGTAAAATATAATCACCGTAGAGAGGCAGTTAGCAAGTTAGTCATATAGACAATGATTGCTGTAGTGAGTTCAATTCTTGGTGAGGACCACACGCTTACTCATGCCAGTATAAAGCAAAGTTGGTTAATATTAGGTTGCAACACTTGTAATGTCGTTTTTACATCATAGAGAACAGGGCTAAAAGTTGGAGATTTATGAATGGAATTGCAATTATTGCTTATTCAATGAAAATAGAAATGTAATAATACCTCATCATTGAAGGGTTTTGAGCCTTCAACAGCAATGATGTCTACCCAAGATGTCACATTAATTTTCTAGAATGATTTCAAATTAGACATATTGTTGCCTAAGCAGTTTATAATGTTAATAAAGTATTGAATGTGAAAAGAATAATGAAAAATAGTTCGAACACTTTCTAGAGTCCTCAGGATTTTAACGGCGATCATATCACATTAACTCACGACAAAAAAAAAGGTTAAAAGTGGGAAAATGGGTCCCTCATGGATTGATTGAAATGATCCATGACAGTAAAAGACTCCACATCTCTCAGTTGACTATGTCTAGGGTAACATAATTGGGGTATGAAGTCTTGCAATATCCTCCATCATCACCTGATATTTCTCTTACTGATTAACATCTTTTGGACTTTTTGACTTCATAACCATGATAAAATAACAGAAAAGTCGTTATTTTAACTTTTACTGAATTTGCACTCTCTGAAATTAGATAACTTCAGAGAAATGGCACATTATCATTAAAGGATCACTGGCAAAACGGTTATTGCTTCAAAATGTGTGGTATGCATGAACCTGCCCCTAGTGCTTAAATAGTCATTACTGGTCTTTGCCATAGATCTTTCCAAGCTGTGGGCGTTAAGACATGTCTTGGAACAGCACATACAGGAAATTAATGTGCGCACGAGAGATTTCAAATTCTTATTCATCTGTGTGTGACCACTAAGTAGCCAAAACGGATTGATTTAAGATGCTCCGAAAATACAGTAACTCAAATAATGCAAAAATGATTGGCTAATCCTCCTTGACTGGTTGCCTCCCAAGGCTTGAGAAACCAGTATCCCCCATTATTTTATCCAGATCTGTGGTAGAGGGCAAAAAAAGATTTATTCATGCCCTTCTCAAGGGCACTTGTGTGGAGTGAATATGAATAGTCCTAGTGAATTTTTGAACTCGGTCCCCCGACTCCATTGTCTGCGCCAATAATCGTTACTCCACTCTCACCAGCCGATTCGCCCTGTACGTCATGCAATTGTTCTCAGTCCTTTGACAAATGTATCACGTTGAAGTTTCACCCGTCACTTTTCATTATGCTTAGTCTATTAAAGCACTTGTAAAATCCATCTCTGCTGGTATTATGTAACATCAAAAACTATAATATTGATTGAATCAGTGGCTCCACACAAGACTAAATGTCGTAAAACAACTGGCATTCAAATTGCAAATTGATAAAAAGACAATAGGAAAATAGATGAAATCACTGTAGGGATAGAAGAAAATTATCAGGGAATTATGAGCGAAGGAGATAAAAGTTCGTTCGTAGCAGTGCATTGCTGACTTCAGGAGTTTTTTTTCCTTTCTACAAAGGACCAAGGAACTAAGGAGAGCACAACACAGGAGAAATAAGTGGGCAATTTTGAACGCCGGTTTAGAAATGGTGTCTAAAGTGCAGCTAACATGAGAATATGCGTACTTACCGATTGAGGATGTCTGACGCATGCGCAGAAGAAACTCGAACACCGATGCCCTGGTAATGCCAACTTCCTGTAAAAGAGGAAGTGAGTATGTTAGATAGGAAAAACAGATAAGTAGAACGAAGAAATATTAATGTAAGAGAACAGCTGTAGGAGGAGGGGGGAAGAAAAAGGGTAAGAAAGAAAGTGAAACGAGAGAGAGGTGGATAAAAGGGAGGAAAAGAATGCAGAGGAAGGGAGATAAAAAAAGCAATGCATTCAAAAAGGGTTGTTGACAGGAAGAGAAAAACAAGGAATGGATTCACAAGGAGAAAATAGAAATACTGAGAATAAGAGTGATAAGGAAGGAAAAAGGAGGAGGAAAATAAAACAAAGAAGATGGGTAAGATAAGAAAAGGAAACAGAGAAAAAGGGAGAGAGGAAAAAAAGAAAGAAGGGTAAATACGAGGAGAAAACATGGATGTAGAAGAATAGATGGAAATTGACGAAGAGAAAGCCAGATAATCAGCGGATGAATGAGTAAGAAAAAGAAGGAATGAATAGGAGAAAAGAAAGCAGGAGGAAAAGCAAAATAAGAGTGAGAAAAAAACAACAAAAAAGAGAATTGAAATGAGGAGAACGATAAAAAGAAAAGAATTAAATGAAAAAGAAAAGATAGAGGGAATAAGGAGAGAACTGCTGAAAGTTTAACTGGATATTCATAATTATTTCTGTCATTTTTTTTTTGCTATTTTCCAATATATATATATATATATATATATATATATATATACTTAGAAAGCATTTACATATGTCGATGTTCTTATGTATGGATATTCTATATATATATATATATATATATATATATATATATATATATATATATATATATATGTGTATGCATATAATCACATGTATCTTTTAAATTCATGCACATTTATAGATATACACTCACATATATATAAATACATATACGTATTCACATAAATTAATAATTATACATGTATACACGTATATATATATATATATATATATATATATATATATATATATATACACCTATTCAGACATACATATATATATATATACATATTCATATATAATATACATATATGTTCAGATATATATATATATATATACATGTATATTGATAAGTATATATTTGCATAATATACATATATTTATACATACATATATGAATATATATGTTCATTTATATATTAACACACACACACACACACACACACACACATATATATGTATTTATATTCATACACACACATACACACACACACACATCCAATGTGTTATATACATGTAACACATTGGATATTGAATTACCGATTTATACTTATTCTCTATCCATCTGTCTGTCTCTCTCCCTCTCTCTCTCTCCCCTCTCTCTCTCTCTCCCTCTCTCTCTCTCTCTCTATATATATATATATATATATTGAGAGAGAGAGAGAGAGAGGGGGGGAGGGAGAGAGGGGAGTTCAATATTGAGTATGAAAGATATTTCCCAAGCTTTATTTCATTAGAAAAACCCTATTATGTTAGCTCCAGACCAAGGATGATATGTATGATATGAATATGGCATAAGGTAATATGAAGAGAGAAGTAGGAAGGATGTGTTTTTTGTAGGCATGACTTCAACAAAAACACAGATGTTTCACCTGGGCTCCAAATTTGACTCCTCTGCTGGTTGGGAAAGTACTTTTGTGATAAGTTTTCTATGTGTTTAATAATTGGTAAGATTTTTATGAGTGGCGAATGCTCCATGATCATTTCTTTCCAAAACTTATCAGAACTTATTAAGATATGACTGATGCTAGAAGGTGATTAAAGGAATAATCTTCATAGGTTTATTTTACATGATATCGCGTAAATGTAAGGGCTGATTGTCAGATTAGATGCGTTCCATGGAAAACGAGGTGTTCAAAGAAGCATGGATTGGTTTAAAATACATGTTTAGTCAATTTGAAGATAATTCTTTCTACATTCACAGAATATTTGAGGTACCATCGAGGATTTAACTAAAAACCCCTTCGCCGTGCAAGACGTCCAAATCCACGTTCTTAGGGTACAATTGGTGGCCTCTCTATCACTCAACCGAGACATATTTCCTCAACGGTCATTTGATAAGCAAATACCCAAATGAAAAATTATCCAAATGGAAAAGGTGTCTTCTCATTTTCAATACAAATACAAAATATACAGGTTGAAAACTTAATGGAACAGATAGTTTGAGTAAAGATTGGGAATTACCCATTTCATCGACTCGTTGGCAGAAAACTTTATTGAAAGTTCCTTTAATGCTAAAATTCAAGTGTTCTCGGATGCAGTTTCTCTTTCAGGGGGTTATCGTTTGTTTCATAAAGCAGTTACATAACAAAAGGGGAATAAAAATCATAAGCCAAATCAAAAAGATTCAATGTCCATTCAGTTGTATGTTTATTCTGAGAAATGTTCCGCTTTATATTTTTTTCTTTTCTTCTCATTTTTGCTCACGGTGATCGCATCTCGTTCCCTGTTCTGGAATTTGTGAAACGTCCGTTCGTCAAAATGTCTGTTGGGGAGATATCTATTCGGATAAATATCGATCGATGAAATATCTATCGATTAAATGTCTGTCGATCATCTGTCCGGCCACCAATTTGGCGTATCTGTTTAATATTAGAGCTGAGTAATGGTTCGTAAATTTTAATATTCTTCCTTTATGTGTATCTTTTTTTTTCGATCGTAACAGTTGTATATCCTCTCATGGCCCGTGAAATAACTGTCTGAGATTTGTGATAAAAAAACCCCCAAAACATAAGCAATTGGAACTAAATAACAGAAAGTCCAAAGGCAATATAAGAATAGGAACAGTGATTAAGTTAGAATTGTGCAAAAGATCTAGATTCAACCAGTCAAACAAATTGTATAATAATAATAAGATTCTTTCGACATTCGAACCTATCACCAATTCCAGGGCAAGAGACAAGATCCAGTTACCGTGAACAAAAATAAGGAGGAAAGAAGAATTCAGCAAAGCAAAACTAAAAAAAGAAAAGGAGATGTGTCAGATAGTTGAGAAAGCTGCCCTTGTAGAAACCCAAAATAAACGTGAAAGAGAGAAACCATCAATTGATGACAGTGTACTATAACTACTACTACTGCTGATAATAATAACTTGGTTTTGCAAGGTAGATGCAAAAATCCCAACGTTCATTTTTTTGCCCAATCAGCTCTTCAATTTAAAATGCACATTAGAAACTATATTTAATCGTGTGAAAAATACAGCGGAGGTAATGCAATGGATCGCCCAATTTAATTGAATTGATGCAGTAGGTGCAATCACGTATCAGGAATAGTTTGAGAAGTTCAAGGACAAAGGACGCTGAAGAAGTATTTAGAACTTGTAGATCGATGGATTGGGTGAGTTTCCTAAGGAAGATGCGACACAAACGTCACGTGAACTTGCAGAATAATCAGAAGTGAACCATCGTAAGGATGATGCATTGGATTAGTAAAGAAAACGATCACGGTGTTGGGATGGGAAGTTCTTCTACATGCTACTTTTTTTCCAGTCTTATCACACACAGACTATCACCAATTATGCTAAATTACGACACCATTTACAAAAGTCAGAAAATTTCATGTAGAATTTCACAAATGAAAACAGTGTTTGTTCTTTTATCTTAAGATAGACGATTTAGCTGAAAGCTGTCAGCAGGTCAGATGGACTTTGATGACTGAATGAAGATGCTATGAATTCATATGAATGAAATGTTTTGTAAAATGATGTACTAAACTCTCTTATGTGGACAAAGATCAATATCTATCTATTGATACCCATTAAGCTTATCTAGTACAGCACAGTTTGTAAGAAGACTGTTCTATGCTAGATATCAACATTTACGTATATATTCATGCATTCATAAATACGCTTATATTAATATATGTACGCTATATATGTATGCGTATGTGTGTGTGTATACATAGCTGCTACTTGCACACACACAAACACACGTTCAATCACATACACACACATGCAAACACACACATGCAAACATACACACAGATATACATACATACACACACATACATACGCAAACACACATACACACACACACACATATATATATATGTATATATAGCTAAAGATAACTACTGTTTTTCAACAAGGCATGTGATTTCGTCTACATCTGCCTCAACAATATTTTTTCCAAATACATCTAATCCGAAAACTTCTAAAGGAAGTCCTCATTTCATCCAGACGAATTTGATAGTAGATATTTGAGTCGCTGGCAGTTCTCACAAAGGTCAGAGATATGTCAAAGAAGAAAACCACGAATATTGAATTTCGAAACTGTAGTCCAGCGTCCTTCAACTTCTAGTGACCAGAATGTCACCCTTTGAAAACTAAGGGTCTATGATGCGACTGTCAATTGTAAAATAACCAGTTATCCTGACAGTTGTACAGTACCATATTTTCCTAATCAATTGTATCGTACAACGTATCTCGTAGGGAATGCTAGTATTTCAAATTTCTTCGTAACTACAGTACTCTATTTCTTTCATTGATATGTCTGTATCTGTTCCATTCATATTAAAAAACTCTAATTTATGATATCATATAAATGTATTGCATTTAATCAATTCAACCATATCTAATATTTCTTTGATTGAAGTTTCCAGCGGTCATATTGCTTTAAGATATGAGACGTGCATAGTTAGTGGATCAGGGGTGAATCATTTATACTTTGTCTCTCTTGATTTGGTATTATGAATAATCCAAAATAGTTCTGGATCAAAGGATACCGGAAATCAGTGGTCTATAAATGCATACTTGTTTTGAGTCCATTTATTTCAAATTAAATAATTATATGTTGTTAGAAGCATAAGTATGTGTGAGCGCCATTCCTATATTTTTGTACTTTTTCTCAGAATATAGTTTTCACGCTCAAGTAGTAATGTTTAGCATTCAAAGGAAGGGTTCAGTCAAGAATCATGATTACATTGTAAATAGAACCCTCTATAAAAACCTTGAATATTTTTCTCAAAACCTTTGACTTTAAAGCATTACCCTGCGTCCATCAAGCATAACTGTAAAATCTGCTTAAATTCATATGACCATCTATATATTTCAATCTCTCTGTCAATCTCTTTGTCTCATCTCTGTCTCTCTACTCATGTGCACGCACACACCTTATTACATTTCACCAAATGTATGTCCGTCCGTCTCTACATGACTCTCAGGGAGCACAGAACTTCTTCCCATGAAATGTTCCTTGAATACTAATCGGACCTCAGGCAGGTTTTTGTAGGTTGTCAAAAAACAAAAACAAAAACCAAAAAAAAACAAAACAAAACAAACGAACCAAAAACATCAAAAGACAAAAATAAAACGGCAATAACAATGATCTATTTTGCTCAGATTTAACAATCTTTTTTGAAATTGCTCCTGGTATTTAACTTGAACGTGATCCAAGAATTAACATTGGTGATAATTTTCAAGTGAGGTACGATTCAATAAATAAAGTGAAAAGAAAAACAGATCCCTCATAGAGACCAGAAGCCCATTCTGAGCCTTTAACACGTACTAACCTAAACTTCAGCTTGTATATTCGAGGAATCATTTCCTGCTTTTAGTAACATGTAAGCCATTATAACCTCTGGCACGTCACTTACAGAGATGGGTAGATACAAATAATTTCATTGACCTTAGAAATGCCATAAATTACCCAGCATGATACAGAGACGATTTACAGTGTTCATAGCATAATATCACACACAGACACAGACACACACAGACACACACAGATGGATATGTATGTACGTATGGATATCTATTTATCCATCTCTACAAGCATACACACATATACATTTATACATGCACACACATACATATATAACACACACTTACACACACGCATGCATGCACACACTTACACACACACACACACACACACACATGTATATATATATATATATATATATGTATGTATATATGCATAAAGATAGATTGATTAATAGATAGAGAGATATGGATCGGAGCCAGCTCTATAGAGTACAGTTCTCCAAGACAAAAGGAACTATCTTATATAATGCGACAATCAGTGACGAGTAGCTAATTCATTAAAAATAATTAATCTAGGAACGTATTATGTGTTAAATTATGCCATAGATTACTATGAATAGCACCAACGTGCCGACGTTATTTTGTTTTAAGTTTAATGAACTCGCAGATTGTGGGACCAAGAAAAACTTCAAATGCACAAAGGAATAGTTAA